>JBAJNP010002021.1:41310-52588 GCA_036877545.1 Yasuhikotakia modesta | reverse complement strand
TACTGTATGCAGACGTACTGTACGCTGAATGTGGGGCACAGCCAGAATGTGTCAGTAACACATTTGTTTTACATTTATTCGTTTGGCAGATACTTTTATCCAAAGTGACTTACAGTAAATTCAAGATATATATTTTTATCAGTACTTGTGTTCCCTGGGATCAAACTTTGCTAACGCAGTGATCTGCCAGTTCAGCTACAGTTTCCAGATTCAAATAATTTTACATCTTAATAAAAAATAAAACTGTTCACTTTTAAACAGTTTTAAAAGTGAATTAAACAAAATCACTTTTATTTTTGTCTTTCTCCTATGTAGCACAACATTTGCAACCACTGTTTTGACTTACAACAAGCGTGGATTTACAGCTTAAGAACACTTAGAATACAACACAGCAGTGCAGACTACTTAGTATAATGTAGTGCCTCTTTAGATCCTCTGTTTTTGCGGACAGGAAGTCATGCCTCAGATCTCCTGTTCCATTTCCTGGAATACAGAAATAAAATAATACTGGGCTGAAGAAACATGGTGGTAAACGGACCTAATTTTATATAATGGTTTGTGGTCCTTAATGTTTCCCTCAGCTTTTCAGTCTTAAACTTTCCCAATAATGTCACAATTCAGCATTATCACTGTATAATATTTTCTCATAACTTTCTGTACCTGAGCCCTGGAGTCAATGACAAGCCCAAACGCCTTTTATCTTCTGATGCTTCGTCTGTCTGATCCCTCACAGTCCATGAGTGAGACGCTCGGTTTCATCTCTGCTGAATCCAGAATCAAAGGCTTACACCCAAAGTCCTGCTCTCATGTTCTGCTCTCATTTATGTGAAGACCACCGGGACCTCAGGAGGAGACCCTTAGCTCTGAAGGAACCGTAGGTGGCCGTGATTTTCCTCTGAAAGTCTCTGAATGTGATTCTTTCTGAGGCTATAAAAGTGGTTTTGATCGATGAAGAACCTCAGTGCTCATAACTGGATGAGATTCTGAGAAGATGAGGTCAAAGATCTTGGATTTTCTAACAGGAAAGTTTTTGACACTTGATTCTTGAGGCCGGTGGTGACACTGTTTGTCTGACCTCAGATAACTTAAGTTTTGGCCCTAGAACTCTCAGGTTTCTGCAAATTTTCTCTTTTATTTAATATTAATATAATATAATATTTAATGTAAGTTTAACATTAATATGTATTTGATAATTCTGAACAAATTAGTGGCATTTGTTGTACAATTACAGTTAAAGTTGATTTTCAACCAGTACTGATCATTTCTACATTTTTTGAGTGTGGTTGCTAGGGTGTTGCTCTATGGCTCAGAAACAGAACTAGTTTTCTCAACTAGTTTTAAATCTAAAATCTGTAGTTACTTAAAAAAGCTTTTGCTCATCACCATGGTAACAGTAACCCTGTGTTTCCACCCTCCCTGGTCTGCTCCCCTACTGAGTAACAAGTGTAGACCCATTTCTTACCGATAATAGCCACCATATGCCCAAAACAGCACAACTCTCTGTGGTGTGTTAGCCGAGGGCTACAGCTCAGCTCTGACCCGGCCTTTGTGCAAACAAGTGGTTAAATAGCAGTTAAATATTTTCACAAACGGGCATCTCAACACAACGCAACAGCACAGAAATCCAGTTCACATGCAAATGACCAAATGTTACCGCTGCTAGCATACCAACATAATAAATGATTATGAGGGGAAGATAAGACGACAGACAGACTTTGCCCGGAGCTCAAAATAAGCAGTGAACTTATCAAGACACTATCTTGACGACTTTCCATGTGAAGTCACCGACTTTTTTCTTACATTTTTATCTTCATAGCCTTAGGAACAGATCAAATCTTCCAAAAAACCAACCATCAGATTCATTTTTCCCCAAATGCTGCCTGTAGAGCGAATGTCTGAATCTGAGCACAATTATAATGTATAATTTGATAGTTTTCTGAATAATAAATTATGCAATACAGACAAGAGAAATAGACCTCAGAGAGCTCTTCTGATCTTAAGCTATTTTGATAACAAAGGTCCGTCACATCTCAGCCAAAAAGCAAAATAAAGATAGTCTAGATACCTTATAATACCTCATGTCCTGTTTACTGAATCATATCTCATGTACAGTTTAGTGTCTGTGACATTTATGTCTGCACCGCATATGTGTGAAAGAGTAACATTGTCCCTATTTGTTTCAGCACAAATAACAGGTTACATAACGCAGTACTGACATCTACTGACCATCAGGGGGCGACAACAGACTCTGGGCCACTGATCTGAATGACATGTGTACTGGTTTTCACTGCATTGTGGGAACAAATGTTTAGTCATTCCAGTACAAGTGTACAAGTAGAGTCATACTAGTGCATTTTGTGGTTCCACATAAGGAAACGTGAGTTTAATTCATGCAGAAATTTTTACTCATACAGCTCTTTCTGAAAATCTACAAACACAGAGAGCTTTACAGCAGCCCTACAGACCGACAGCAGCCCTACAGACCGACAGCAGCTCTACAGACCGACAGCAGCTCTACAGACCCACAGCAGCCCTACAGACCCACAGCAGCCCTACAGACCCACAGCAGCCCTACAGACCGACAGCAGCCCTACAGACCCACAGCAGCCCTACAGACCGACAGCAGCCCTACAGACCCACAGCAGCCCTACAGACCCACAGCAGCCCTACAGACCCACAGCAGCCCTACAGGGGCTGATTTATTTATCACTGATTTATAAAGAAATGAGTAAAAATGCTAAACCTGACACAAAACCAGGGTTAAAATCTGGAATGTGTGACATTTAGAAGAAAGACCTTTCAGTTCCCTCAAATTAAAATAACAATTGCAAAGAAATTCATAATTCTGGTCTATACATTTAATATTGGCCTCTGTATTGTAATTTGCATTTTTACAATCCGGTAAATTAATATTCCTGTCATTTTCAAATTCCAATTTAACAACAAATTATATTCCAGTTTGAAACTGGGCCAACTCTGAAATTATTTTATGTATTTTTCTCATGCTTTATTCATGACAAACTTTTTAAACAGTATATAATTAATGAATATGGTAATCAAATGATATAGTTATATTGGGTGAATTTGTGGTTGCCAGGGAATTGTTAAGTGGTTTCTAACATCCCCCCCCCATCCAATCAAACATTATATCAACGTTATTGCTTGGTTTCAAACGTTTGTTTTTAATTCTGCCATGTTTTTAAACCATTTCTCTAATTAAAACATTGATATAGATATAACACCATTAAAAGTATGTTCTACTAACGGTACTGCGAGAGCAGTTTCTGATAACTCTGAGAGAACGTCACCAGTGAATGTCGTGTGTATGTTATCACTGCAGTTAAATGCAGCACTCAGTATTACCATCACAGTGTTGGTGGATCACTTCAGTGAACCGCACAACACTGACCCACTTCCATTCAAACACTGTGTGAAGCAGAGCTGCTTGGTTTTCATGTGGGATAGGAGATAATATGAAACCGTGCGTCTCTGGAGAGTATACGACTTCAAACGCTACCGAGCGTTTGTTCCAGCCACGTCTGATTCTATCGCCAGACACGATGCGTTACAAAGTTCCTCTCTGTTTGGCTGCTTCCTCAGTCTCGCTGTAGATCGTCTCTTTAGTCTGTATGTTACAAGCAGTGATTTAAATTCTCTTTCATTAACTGCTGTGCACTGAGACCTGCTGTCAGGCTCTGAACGCATACACACCCTAACAAGTGAGCAAGTGCAGTTGTTACCTTAACACATTATTTTAACCTCATATGACCTTAAGTTTTCGCTTTCATTGCCGTAACTCAATAAGATCTGATACACTCAGATCTACTATATATGTACATTTAAAGTTGGAATGTAAAACTACATTTTGTCTTGTGGCTGTAGGCCTGAGTGTGAGTCGGGTCAAAACATTTAATGCTTATATGTGAGATATATACATCCAATCACATTTTACATTGAAGTATTATCTTGGTTATGGGAATGTTATTCTAACATTTTAATATGGTTAGAGTAACATTTTATATGATTAGGTTCTGCTAACATTACTGCAAAAAGTTTTAGATAACGCTAAAATAACTTTAAATAACGTTAGCCAACATTCTGAGAACATTTCCTGTTAGCTGGGCCTACCAGCTGTCTGTATGGATTTGATTTATCGTTCTAGTTGGAGGCAAAACAAAATTACAATCACTGCATAACAATCACCTTCATAAAGGCCACATCTTATTAAAATCTGCAGAATTTTTCTATATGGAAATCACAGCATTATTCTGAGGGGAATGTGATATTTTGGTCATGCCTCATTCAAGATGTTATTACTTCTGCAGAACAGATGAAAATAACACCACGTGTTAGCAGGACTGATTGAATTGCACTTTAATAGGCTTTAATAATTACAGCGAGAATGAGCTCCAATTATAGAAATGAAACAACTGCCATAATCAACAGAAAATGTGCACAAACATCTTTTTAAATATAATTTGGCGGCACGTAAACAATGCAAAGTTAATTGTGCCAGAAACGCTGACTATTAAATAAAGCATATTCTGTAACAAGCTTCATTTGCATGGAGAGCATGAACGCTTGTGCTGAAAACTCATTTAACGTAAATATTTGTAACCAAGGGCTTCTCCAACCGAAACTCTATAAAAACATCTCTGTGGATATTTACCGTTTATCTTCACATTCTCACGTTTGTCTTCTGTTGATGGGGCGGGACCATAAAATGTTCATCCAATCATTTTATTCCATCCGAATGCAATGACAGGATCTCCTGCTTGTCTGTCACATCATGTATACCCACAATTTATATTTTGGAGTAGGCGTGGCTTTGTAACATCTACTTTTGTAATACGATGTCTTTTAAAATGCAAGTCATTATTGGCCGTAGCTGACAGCTCATCCATTCTGTGACACTGCAGGCTGAAACCGTTTTGCGACTCATTGGATTTTAATATCAAGACAGCAGTCAGATATTTGGGAACACCTGTCTGATGCCCTGAGGGCTGAAGATCAGAGATGAGGCTGCACACCTCATTACATCCTCCTAATTATTACCCTGTATGTTTTTTCCTTAATCAACTCTTTTGTGACGCTCCCTCACACATGCTGTTGGGCAACAGTGTGAGCGGTACTCCCAGATTCATCCAGGATCAGTGAAGCAGTGAATTTAATCTTGATACTGAACATGTTTATCGCGACACGTTTTATAACATCATCCCGTTACTCTGGAGAATTGATCAGTTATTATAATCATTTGCGTGGTGGTTTAATGGACATTGTGATCTTAATACCACAGTTTCAAGTGAAGTTTAAAGAACTAGTTAAATACATTCAAAAGTTTGGGAGCACTGTAAAGTAATTTATCATAATAATGTTAATCATTAATGCTCACTCATTTTAGAATTATTATATAAATAACTAACAAGAATAAGTAAACAAATCAAAACTATTAGAATGATGTCACTGCAGCACCACTTTTGTTTTACCTCCTTAAGGACTGAAGACGGTGTTTTATTTAATTATCCGGTCAGTCAGAAATTAATGTCAGAAGTGTGTTTTTCCACAAAACTCTTCTGCTGGATTTTGGTGGTCTAAACTAGTTCCAGCCTCACAATGCTGATCTAGTTTTAACTGGTTTGACTGGTTCTTCATCTCCCAGCATGGACTCTTTATTAGCTGTGCTGCTAAATTGCATGAGGTAATTTGGTTACTACAGGCTTGTGTGTGTATGTATGTGTGTGTGTGTTGTGTGTGTGTGTGTGTATGTATATGTGTGTGGTGTGTATATGTGTGTGTGTGTGTATGTCTGTATGTATGTGTGTGTATGTGTGTGAGTGAGTGTGTGTGTATGTCTGTGTGGATGTGTGTGAGTGTGTGTGTATGTATGTGTGCCCATTTCTTTCCTTTCTTATGCTTGTTGACAATTTGTTCATGGCTTAAGGGGCATAACTTTTGCACCTCGATTTCTCTCACACTCGCTCTCCATTTTTATACTTTATATTTGACGATGGAATAAATTATTTTTGACCAGCTTGTTTTCTGTTTTTTATTCCCCTTAAAACTGGATATAAGCAGAAAATGATGTTACTGATCATTTTAAAGTAAGTTTGTGAAATTTCTCTAAACTGAACAGTTCCAACTAGTGAGAGTGTGATGTTAAAATAACCACGACATTCGGTCACCTCTAATGGCTGGAGTCTAAAACACACACACACACACAGGGTTTAATACACCCTTTAAATGTAAACATTTTAATGTATATTTGTTTTGTTGTATCGTGACATTTGCGTTTGTTGTACTAATGAACATGACGTTAGGAAACGTTAGTGCGAGATTTATATTATTTTAAAGCTGTGTGTTTCTGTAATATGGACATGCTCTGACACGGCCGCCTCTGGTGACACATTGCTCTGCTTTTGTAATGCTGAAACAGTCATTCTCTCTGCAGTGGCTTTGAAACAATTTGAATTGCATAAGACGCTACACAGATAAATGTGAACTGAACAAACCGCATCCAATTACAGCAAGCTAATGTAAATAACATTTGTGTGAATGCTGATCTGAATCCCCAGACCAGGTGTTCGTCTTTACTAGACAAGCTGATGCAGAGTGAAAGTAAATGCGTCTCGCTGAACTCCTCAGAGTCGTGCTGGGGCGCATTAATATTTCATATATTGGCTGTTATAATAAACTCCCCTGCAAATCAAGGCAGTGGAAACGACACACCGGCGAATGTCATTAATTGGTTTCCTTCGAGTGGCGCTCGATCACTCAATTACCCACTTGCCACGAATCCCTTCCGAGAGACAGAGTGGAGCGGCCTGTCAGGTTCTCCAGAGATAAGACGCTTGAGGAGGTCGACGTGCGCTGAAGCTGAGGAACTTTAGATGGGGGAGTCTCACAACTTTGCCTGCTGCTGTGAGAATTACCTCTGGGCCTGAGATGTGAACAGAATCGGGCCTGTTATAATGCAGCTGCCATATATACCCAGCTCACAATCTGAGGTTGTACAAACGTTCCTTCAACATTTTTATACTGTAACCACAACATTAATGTTGTAATGAAGGTTCAAGGAAAGCTTACGTTTATAATAATATACTGTATAATGTTAAGAAGCGTTCTACTAACGTTACTGAATGTTTGCTGTTAGCTGGGTAAATGGTTTAAACTGATGACACAGGAAAGGGTTTCAGGAGATTAATGGTCCATGACTCATATATGCTGATGTTTGCTGTATAATTGCATGTGTGACACACACAGAATGAACCATCAGATGTTAATAAACTGCACATGTGATTCTCAGACATCACTCACAGCTAAATTACCTGGATAAGAGTTTTATAATGGTCTACAACTGTCACAGCCCAGTACTCAACATTAACAAACGGACAAAGAAAAACATTTCACAATGTACAAAAAGAAAAAAATAATGTCAAAAAATATTGTAAAGTTTATGTGGATTTAAGCCACAATCTGCAGCTTCTGCCTCTCTGTCGCCACCTCTGTCTGACACATAAAACTGCTGGTTATTTTGTGTATATTTCTTCATACACACTGAAATTAAATGAAGCCAAACTGACATTTCTCAAATTATAAATCATTATTATTAACTTACTGTTGTTAAAATAAATAGATTGAACGTATGAACAATCTGATCTAATCTGTTACTCAGTCGATTTTTGTTTTTGATCCAAAACGTTACGAATTACGCTGTAAATAAATTAACTACATACTTCACCAAAAATCTCTTATTCTAATCAGTTCTGTTTGTACAAAACCCTGGGCTCTTGTGAACGTGGGTGGGACGGTGTCATTGAATCGAGGAGTCTGGGGGTGGCAACACAGTGCAGTTTTAAAAAACGCTAAAAACGAAAAAGATAATTAGCATTCACAGTAAAACCGTGCATCTGTGACAATTACAGTAAGTGTATCTAGGCAACCAAAGCGGATTGTGCTGTTGTTGGTACCCGCTAGCTGTGGATGTGTGTTTTGTTCCACGGCGTACGGAGTCACACAAACCTTTAATTAGCAGTGTCACGTTACAACAAGCGCTGGCGTTGCAGTCGGAGAGCGGCTGCGGAGACGCATCTCGCGCGGTTAGCGCACAATAGCAGACTGATGAAATCATTAATTCAGATTTTGGGAGGGTGTTTGAATTATGCAGAGAACGGACGGTTTTCACTTGCTCATCACTTTCAACTCCCTGCAGGTTGAGCAGAAAGACTCAACTGGCTCTTCTGAGAATCATTTCAGCTCTATTGTTCATCCGACAGATCGCCTGCGAGCCCCTGCGTCAACATCGCAGCGTAGCGTGAGCTCAAGAGCCTTCCTGGCTAACTGTAACAATGTTTACGTAACGTTTCCATGAAGTGACAAAAACGTTATTCTTAAAATTCTAGGAATGTTCAAATTGGCCTGTGTTTTAGATTAACAGTATTCAAAATTTTAAGTCCATGTCATGCAAACAGAATGTGTAAGAAAAAAGAAGAAAACAGAACTTTTACATTGTAAGATTAAATCAAAACAACACAAGCATTAGTTACAATGACAATAGTTATATTGAGATAACTGAGATCTGCAGATCTTTACATAAATACTTCACGAGGTCATTCATCTCTTCATCTGAGGACACAGCGCTGCAGTAACACCAGCACACAATGAGTGTGAAGATGCCACAAAGAAACAACCTCAGAAGAGCCAAACCGTCCATGAAAGACATGCTTCAGAAACGACACGACTTCTATTAAAGATGCTTTCAGTTTTATTCTGAACATCTCATGAGAATGAGAAATCTGAAAACATTGACTCAATTGTGTCGCCCTCCTCGTGTAACACATGAGACAATTCCTGTGAAATAAATACACACCTCAAACTCATTATTTGTCACAATCTACAAACAGACAAGAAATAACTATAAAACAAAGAAATGTGAATCAGAGAAGATCTGGTGCAATTGTTGCTGCTCACCAGTTGAAAATAACAACTAAACTTAAAGGATGTTGGATTTAGTTTGTAGTCTTTGGATTCACACAATTAATGGTGTTAAAATTTCCTGTAGATAGTTTCTTTAATATCAWAGCAGGAAGTAAAAAATCTCCATTTCTTATTGCTTTTAATTCTGTAATGCTTTTTACAGTTTAAAAATAAAGTTACTGATGTAACGTGTAACATTAAAAAACATTTCACTAGAACTTTGTGATAACTTTTACAGAACATTAGCCAACATTGAGTTCATTCACATGAATATGATGAAAACTCTTCATCGCCACAGTAAATATAATAGTATGAATCTTTATAGAGGCTGTTTATTGCCCCTGAGAGGCAGGAGGTCTGTGGAGAGTCTGTAAGCTGAGATGATACCTCTGACACCGGCTTCCAGCGACTCAATGGCTAATGCTAGCATTACACACCAGCGAGTTACACAGTATGTGCTGAGTCATGCACAGCTCTTCATCATATATTCACATTCTGAAAACACCATAATCTGCCTTAACAACGGCACAAACCCAGCGGTAAGTGCGCCTCAGAGATAAGCTTTCCAATAAACGCTCTCTCAACCGGTCAGGCAAGGTCTCTGGTTGTGGCTCAGTCCGTGATATGAAATAAATCAGACCTCAAAGCAAGAGGAATATTTCTTAAACCTGTTTCCTTATGGAAAAGATTTACTCTGTTTCTGTCTCTCCACAGTACTTTTCTTTCCTGTCCAATGAAAAAACGCTACATCCCAGCTAACAAACTTAGGTTTAAAGAACGTTTCACTAATGTTTCCATTTGCAACAAAAATATTAAAAATGTTCTTTTGAAGGAAACATTTACTTTTTATTCACATTCATGTTTACTTGGTACTAAATATTTTATAGATAACATTTTATACTTTTTAAAACATTATTCTAAAGTTTTTAGTAGAACGTTTAAAAAACATTACAGAATTGAAGTTATACTAACATTTCTGCAGGAATGTTTCTGTTAACCGAGAACTTTCAGGGCACTTTTAGAGAACGTTAACCGATGTTCTGAGAACATTCCCTGTTAGCTAAAGCTAATCCCAACCGAAACGTTGCTAAATTAGAAAGCGGTGTGAAACAGTTTGCCGTGGGGGGGAAGTGAACTGAGGGGCTGTTTGAAAGACCCCCGGTGACTAAAGAGGCCGTCTGAACGCTTGACAGGAAACTCGTACCTATTGATCCGAGTGCAAAGTAGATTTCCAACCCCGCATTGTTGGCTTTTAAAGCCTGGCTATTTTTAGCACTAGCAAACCCCGGCCAACGCAGAGATGAGTGTTTTAAAGGTGGCGTAGGGGATCCATAAAGACACACTAGATTGATTTCTGCATCAAATCTGTGATGCTCTGGCATTTCGTACCACAGGAAAATGACAAGAGGATCGAGGCTCACGTCACACTGCCGGTTCATCAGAAAAGCTGCTTCAAACGCTCAGATCAGGTACAGCGTTTGCCTCAGGCCTGTTAAATGGAAATATAGTCCAGGTTCCCCCTCATTAACCCCTGAACGCAGCTGAAGTATTGTTTGTCTCTGAGGACTGACTCCTGCTCTGACAAATTGGGAAATAAAGCAGTTATCTGACGGTTGGCAATATATAGACATGCTTTATAGCAGCCCTGCTTCAGTTCCCACCCACTCAGTGTCTTTTACCTAAAAAATCCCAGCCTGAGCTAATGGGGTAATTTAATTACCTTCCCTGTAAACAGCGTCGTCTCCGACAGCTTCCACTAGATGGCGCTGTGATCTTTCCGGCTGTCTTTCTCTCTCTCTCTCTCTCCATTACGTTCTATTCCTCCCTCCCTCCTCCTCTTCCTCTTTTTTTAATATAAAACAAAGTAATTGCCTGCGGCACAGTTCAGAAAAGCTCCAGCTACAACTGACGCAGATCTTTCGTTCAATCATTATTCATCAGAGAAGCGTTTCTGTTTCTCCTCATCCTGCACTTTAAACGCGACCCAACGCCGGCCGTACGGACCACAGGTGAGCCGTGAGCCGACTTCTCTGAGCCTGTCTGCTGCTTTTACAGTCCTAACAGAGAGAGAAAAACAACCGTTTGTGCAGAATGTGATTAAAGGTACCAGAAAACTTTGCTGAGTTTGCCACCGCCGGTAAACAAACACACGGCCTGACAGACGACAACGGTCAAATAATTAAAACAGAATTAACACTATTGTGATGAGACGGATAGAAAGAGCAGCGCAGAGAAAACAGGAAATATAGAAAGATGCATAAAGGCCTGTCTTCATCAGAGAGAGAGAGAGAGAGAGAGAGAGAGA
>JBAJNP010002021.1:0-41195 GCA_036877545.1 Yasuhikotakia modesta | reverse complement strand
AGAGAGAGAGAGAGAGAAAGGGGGAGAGGGGGTGTGGAGGGCGAGAGAGAGTGTAGGAGGCTGCTGGCGCATGTTCACTGAGGAGAGATATGCCAGCGCATCACTTTCTCTCTGAGAATCTCCTGCATGTTTCTCCTGCATGAAGCTGCTTGTTAGCAACATATTCTGAAAAGCGCAGAGACGTCTGACGCGTCATTTGTGCTGCAGAACACAAACATGAAAGACTGACTAACACTCACCACAGGCCTCATTTACCCCCAAACCTCATCTCTGGATTCCCTGGATCTGGAGTTTAGAAAACTTGATGCAATTTTTACTCCGAAACATTCTCATCCTGTTTTAAATGAACAAACTATGTTTGAAAATATGACTGAAAGATTAAAAAAGGGTTAAGCACACATTTAAATAAGTCTTCTAAGTTAAATGTCTGGTAGGCAGTTTTGGAGAGTCTAGCAAAGGCAATCTAGCTTTGAAAGCACAAGATCCCGCCCTCATTTTAGAGTGACCTCTAAAGCCACGCCCCCTCCTCCAGCAGCGTGTGCAGATATGCAAATACAGAGTTTGACAGGCAGCTAAGACATCCTATCCTATTCAGACCAAATGCAACGACTGCAGAACATTGCTCGTGTTTTCCACAGATTATTTAAATAAACATACATTTATTTAAACCACTTGATTGTTGTCAAGATGTGGAAGAACAAAATCACATATTCATGTTCATTTTCTTGCTATTATGTAAATAATTTTTCTTTGTTAACAATAATTTACAACAAACAATATTGATTACTAAATTATTTCTGATTATTTCTGACAGTTCATCCGCCATCTCACAGTTTTACTTCAAAACAAAGTAAATTTCTTACAGTCGACTGATTTACGAAAACATCACAAACCAATTCGTCAGAACCATAAAAAAATGAATCGGCCAATCAGGCGTCACTATCAGGTATGACAGCACATTTACTCAAATGATGTGATGGGAAAGTTTCTGAAGTAGTTTCTGAGGTTGTGCCTGAGAGAAGAGATCTCTGCAGGAGCAACGCTTGTGAGAAAACCATCCGTTTCCTGGAAGATCTCCAAGAACTCTGTGAGCAATCTTGTTTTGAATCTGCGCTGCCACACACAGCCAAAACCAGAGCTTTCATGGGGAGCAGCCTGACTATATAAAGGTCAAAACACATGACAAGTGCCTCAATAAAAACACAGCAGGCAGATGCAGTCAAAGATGGAGGAAAACAAAGTAAATCTCAACTGTAAAGCAACATGCTGAACTGTAAACATTATGATTTTAGAGCAGATATACTGTACTCAAAAACCGTAGCATTTCTAGCCACATTTAACTTTTAAAATGACAAAATGTGAACAAAAAACCCCCAAGAAAACTCACTATCAATGTTTCATACAATCAGCCCTTCCCTGCAACTATGGAAGACACATAAACTGTCCAGAAAACATTATTAGACTAACCGATCTTCTCTCGGGGGAAAATTTCTGTGCTTCAATGGATAAGTAATTTCATGACGAGAAAGTTCATACAAAACCCATTTAAAAGAGCCAAGAGGGAATTTTGAGAACGGCAAACAGTACGTGTGAGATTAAAACAAGATCAGCTAGCAAAGAAAATTGAATAACATGCCGTTAGAAACAGTTTTTAAAAAAATGAAGTTAAGAGAACACTGACTTCTGACTCAAGCTATAAATCAATGTTGATACATAAGTTCTGAAAGGAACCTTCACGGTTCTGTATAGAGCTTTAGAAACAGACTGGTACTGATACAAACTGCTTAATGGGTTTGGTTTCATTATTGAAGAATAGTTCCTGTAGGTTAATTGGCAGAGAAATGTGTTTGATTCTCAGCAAACGTCACACAAATGACCGTTTCCACTAAACATACAGCTGCAGACTAACAGTCGTTTCCTTTTCATTTTATACTGACCCACTTTAGCTACTTCTGATTCTGTGTGTAGTGAATGAAACGCCTCATACGCCCAAACTATCAACAAAACTGCTTTAAATCTTCTGGTCCCGCCTCACAAAACTCAAGTGTCTGATGCTGAACGGAACTGATGTCATTATAACATCTATTAGTTAAATCAACCAAACGGCTCAAGCGTTCCCTGGATGTTTGTGATCCTCGCGACACCCTCAGGAAGAGCTCATGACCTCACATAACACCCAATTAAAACCTCACACGTTTTATGAAGGTTTCTCTCTTTATATAATAACAGTCGTGAACCGCGTGTGGCGGTGATGACAGCAAGTGTTCATGTGTCCTAACAGTTTTAGGTTGTTGTAAGAACGTTTCTCAAACGTTTCCATTAGTTAACACATATTACAAATGTTGTTTTCAGTCTTCAAGGAATATTCAAATATCTTTTTTACACATTGCATTAACGTTATCGTGTGGGTATAAGAACGTTACTTTAACGTTAATTTTATGATGTTCCACTAATTTTATGAATTTTATGACTAATTTTATGAACAATGTTTTGGTAATATATAACATTAAAAATGCTGTACTAAAATTACTGCAAAAACGTTTGCAGTAACTAGAACGTAACTAGAACGTTCTGTGAGCGCTGGCTGTTAGTGTGATTGGAGTCTCTTCTGACACTTGAGGTGATGTGAGATTACGGAGCATTTTCTAGAGACAAAAATCTGAGGGAACAGCATTATTACTCAGCCTCACAGTGAACGATTCCTTTGAGCGAAAGACTCCATTTGTTCTCCATTTAATCTCCACTTAAGTGGAAATCTAATCTAGACTCTGTGATTCTGGTCCGTTCAGGGTTTGCAGTGACTGCACCGTACACACGGTAATGGTACATCTTTTACATCACATAGACGACAGACATATCGACCAACACTCGACCCAAACGACACACATTGTGCCACAACAGCGTGTCAAAATTATTGAACTCGCATTGAAAGAATAACAAGACAAATGCCACAAGCTGCACCAATTACAGCCTCACAACAAGCATCAAACATGTGACACCCAGGGGACGGAAACTGTCCTCTTTGCGGAAACGAAAGACACGGAAATCGATGTCAAAGACTCTCACTGTATTTACAGAGTTCCTCAATGAACCACTGTGACAAACCTTAACTGACTACACAGCTAACTATTATAGGTTGTAAGAACATTTCTGCTGCTTAATGGAAGCGTTAGGGAAATGTTTAAAAATGTATTTTGAAAGTTCTAGGAATGTTCAAATAGTTTTTTATTCTGTATCATTTTCATATACATACAGATATATAAATGTGTGTGTACATGTATACACACACACACACACACAAGATCTTTGAGAAAACATTTATAAAACGTTAGCCTAACATTTTTGGGCTAATGAGAACATTTCCTGTTAGCTGGTTAGCATCTTTTGGATGCCCAGCTTGGTTGGGAATCCTGTAAGCTCTCTGTCTACTGATAATGATCTTCTAACAGGACCTCAGTGTGGATCGTTCCTCTCCAGCAGTCCTGCTGCTCATTTAGAGGGATTTCTACACTGGCTGCTCCTTCTTTTGCTTTTTGCTCTACTTCCTGGTCTGAAGCTGACGGTGTCGACTGAAGCTGAGATCTCTACCAAAACCCACCGAGCTGCTGCTTAGACATTTTAAGACATCAAAGGACTGATTCTGACATGAAGTCTGTTCCAAACGCAGCAGCAACCTTATGTAGCCTTCTGAGATGCCTCATTATCCATCACACTGCAGAAGTCTACACACACGCACACACACAGTCTACATAAACACACACACTCTCACACATGCACACACACAGTCTACATAAACACACACACTCTCACACACACGCACACACACAGTCTACATAAACACACACACTCTCACACACACACACACACACACAAACACACACACACAGACAGTCTACATAAACACACACACTCTCACACACACACACACACACACACACAGACAGTCTACATAAACACACACACTCTCACACACACACACACACACAGACAGTCTACTTAAACACACACACTCTCACACACACACACACACACACACAGACAGTCTACTTAAACACACATATGCGCACACACACACAGTCTACACACACACACAGTCTACATAAACGCAAACACAAACAATCCAAACAAACACACACAAAGTCTACATCAACACAAACACACACTTCACTATTTTTATCTTGTCCATATTCAAAAAATATTAAATATTAATTTACAATCAAAGTTTATTCTAGAAAGACTAAGATGTTTAAATGTAAAATTAAAATTAGATGTGCAGTTCAGACGCTGTATAATTCTGTAATGTTTTCAAAAGGTTGCGGTAACAACAAGAATAACGTTATATATGTTATATATGTACAAACACAGAATATAATATATATTTAAATACATAAAGTGCTGCTAACATTCTGAGAACGTTCTCTGTTGTAAGATCTGTCATATCTGTCATCAGCATAATGAAATCTTTCCGAACAGCATTAGCATTGCGAGCGTGTTTGTATGATGCCTTCAGATGCTGCCTCAGTAGGCAGCACAACAGGTTTTAGAGCGGAGCCAAGCGCACGTTTGATGTCAGTCTGCTATTCATGCAAATGCAGGTATTCCTTCTGTAAAAAGCAAAGTGATGTTTGTGCGAGTCTGGCTGTGTCACCATTATCATCACCAACAATTTTCTTACAAGTAGGCAGTTTGACAGCTTCCTGTCTTTTAAAGAATCCCAAAGAAACAAGAATCAAATAATTGCTTTCCATTTCTGCTCCTCTCATCCTCTCCGGTCACTTTCTTTTCTAACAAATGTTCCCGTCTTAACGCTGGTGTCAATAAAACAACAATTAAAAGTGGCAAAGTGTAACGCGAACCCTGGATGTTAGCAAACAAGTTTGTTTCCTTAAAGGAACGACACTTCATTAAGCAGATCTCGTATAAAGGCTGTTTTTAGGTTAATTAGTATTTGAAACTCTGATGTGTCTCTTATTTTGTTCCCCACACGGCTCACCAGAGAAGCTCTTGTGTTTAATTAGAGCGTGTGGAACGCCAATAAACTATGTATTAGGAGACTGGGAGACAGTCATTAAACAGGGTTCATAAGCGCTCGTGATGTACAGTCGAAACGGCATCAATATGCCTCCTTTTGTGGTTGTTGATCTCTTTGCGAGTTTAAAGAGTTTTTATTGGTTGTATTGTTAAAGAGAAACCTTGCTTGTACCGCACGCTTTATGTGGCACTAAAGAGAGAGATGGTGACTTATCTTCTAATTGTGAGGACCATCTTCTGACTGAGATGCCTTCAAAACCGTTTTCAGTGGGACAAACTCACTTAAAGGTGCAGTATGAGATTTGCTGCTGAAAACTGAAATCAACACACAAACAATTCTGTAAGTATTTGCTAGATTCTGTTCTGAGTTAAAACCAATGTAAATCGAATAATAAAGACACAGTGGAACTAGAGTCACAGCGATATTTATTCCATGAATGCATGAGTGTATCAGTGAAGATCATGTGTCCAGTTTTATTGCAACACACATGCTTTTTGTGTCATGTAGACATCACTGTATAAATGCTTTCCTGGTTTAACACAGACACTTTTCATTAGTCATTCTACAAACGTTTACAGGGAGCGACGGGTGATGTCGGCCCAGTTCACATTAATGGCAAATGCTTTTCCTGCACTGAATCACCGATGTATCGACATAAACCAGCCCACCCTGATGGCACTGAGACCACTGTGAGACTGCGAGTAAAAATATTACCTGGAGTTTTTTTTTTGAGGAAAATACATTAGATCATATCTTTATTTTTACCAAGTTTTAAAATCATTCAATTTTATTTATTTGGAGTTTTTAATGACCTTTAAGGTGCTTCCAGACACAGATTTTGTGCATTTTAGCTAATTCTGTTGTCCATACAATAACACACTAACTGATGTAAATATAAAAACTATGAAGTGTTTTTCTGTTTTTTTGCAAGGCTTTGCCCATCAAACTGTAGTTTGAGGCTGGACTGAGGGCATAATTCAAACATTTTTCAGGCGATTACATATAATTTGTCATTTTATCCATGTTTTCAAGCTATTTCCCTTCAGCTGTCAGCCACATACAGACGCTATTTTAGCAGGTCCAGGTGAATGTTTTCTGTCAGAGCCTAAAAGCTGTGATTCTCCATATTTAGATTTGTCTGAATATGATGGAGGTGTCATATAAAGAGAGACTGTCAGTGCATTTATAAACGGTGACAAACCTTCTGAATTCAATCCAAGATTGAGTGTTTTTCCTTTTTTCTGCGTTCAGTTCTGGCTAGCTGGAAAGAATAAAAAGAATGAAAAAAACGCCATGGCCGAATCTATCAAACACGAAAACAACGTCAGCCGTGATGTCCAGGATCATTTTATAATGGTCCTAAATGCCAAACGACTCGCAAGACCCCCCCCACTGGCTGTTGCCCCTCCCACTTGATGTTGCCCCTCCCACTGGCGGTTTGTTGTCATTGGCTGGTGAGGGGACTTTTAAAGTGGGGGCGACACGAGTAAAAGAAACTGAAGAGGTTTACAGCCAGCGTCTCAACAGGGACAATCTACCTGTCAGCCTCCCTGCATGTTGCCTTTCAAGAGACCAAAAGTCATATAACAGCATTCAGAGGCTCAGAGATGTTTCACTGCTATCTGCCATGTTTCCTTCCTCCTTAAATCCGTCTGTAAACGACGCCTGACACACAGAAGAAATGATGAAAAAACATTACAGACGCACAACCTCCGCTGGTTTTATTAACGTTACACTGATGTTGATTGAACACAACTGATCAAAATGGCTGAAAAACCACCAGAACAAATGTAAAATTCCCAAATTCATCATTGTTTTTCTTTTATAAACAAATAAATATTTTTATTAATTTGCATATAACGTCGGGAACTTGGTGACCACATCTGTCAGGTCACAAAACAAAACACCATAGAAACAGATCACATGACACTAAACTGTTTCATATTCATTAAAGTGGGACGGACGGACGGACGGACAGACAGACAGGCTCAGTAACCCACAGACTGAAACATTTAAATCATGCATGAGAGAAATCATTGAGTGTGTCACTGCAGGGGTGGAATGAGGTTTGTGGGACACAACCTCATCACAACCTCGTTTCCTCATTGATTGTAAATGATGGTGTTTCTGCACGACTGTAAGCTTGTGCTACACCGATGAGAGCACAGCACACACTTCATGATCCGCTGATAAATGTTGTATAGATCATCTCACACGCGTCTCACACGCTGGTGGACAAATCACACATCGCATTTCTCAACCTTAAATTCACCCTGCGGCCCGACATGAGCCCTCAGCCTCCAGCCAAACAAACGCAGGCACTGAAAAGCCTGAAGTTTAGCTGCTAAACTGGCAGAAAAATAATTTGTTGTGAATATTGCTCATTAATAGCTGATATTTTATCTTGTATATTTTATACCAGCAGAAAGTAATTTGAGGGCAAACTGAAGCAAACGCAACTATTTCCAAAAGCTTCAATTTTCCAAACCGCAGGAAAAGTTTTGGGGTGTCCAGGGACGCCGGCGTCCATCGATTAAAATGAATGTACGGCTCCTCTCACGACAAATGACCACAGCTCTCCCCAAACACAACTAATTAAGCAGAACAAAAATGATAGCCTGTCTGAAATCCCCCTGCATGCTGATGACAATCGATGAAAGGAACATGGTGGTCCAGACACAGGGCGGACAGGGCGATAATTTTGATGTTTCTCAGGGTTTTATTTTTCTTCATTTGTCAACAAGTCTCCTAGCTTCAATTTCACAGCAAGATTCGCTTCATAATAACAGACGTTTCTGAAAAATCAGTGCTGGGTATAAGCACTAATGGCTGCGTGCTGAAAATCTCACTCCTGTGTTGCACAGAGACGCTTCATAAACACAAAGAGGGACAAAGACAATGACTTGAATGACACGCTATTATTTAGATCACAATTATGTTGCGGAAATTCAAGTGACCCTTTTTAAGGGGATTTGAATTGTAATTATGTTTGTACGGTGGAAACCGTCTCAAAGGGTGTCATGAGGAGAATTTAAAGCTGCGCTTTGTAACTTATGTGATTAAAAATAATCAGTATTTTAAAAGTACATAACAGATCAGTGTTCAACACAATCCCCTTACCTGACCCCGGTCACAACGCTACACTTCTAATCATTTATAATTTGAGCTGTCAGGACCAATTTCATTCGACTTCAACATAAAATGACCTGCAAACAGACAGAAATTACAGACTCCAGCTGTAAAAGATTCTGTGCAAAATATGAGCAAAAAAAAACCTTCAGTTTGAAACTGTTGCTGACAGGTTTCTTGTTTAACTTTTAAAATCAAAATTTGGACTTTTGGAATGTGACTTTTTAGTTAAATGACAAAACTATTTCAATGGCAGACAAAGTCATTAACGTTTTGCTAAAAGATAGAAACAAACACCCAAACAACATCAATCACAGACAGAAATGAAATGCTGTCTGAAAGAAAATGGGGTCAAACTTCATTTTACCTTCAACATTATCACAATAAACTACAGCTACTTAACTCTAAAACGCAAATATCTTTCATATACAGATTGTTCATAAGATCTTTCAGCACTTTATTCTGTCACGTCTGGTGCTGATGGATCTTCCGTCCATCTTTAATGCTTCTCAATGAAGAAATTAAAAGTCCTTCCTAAAAATCCAGGCCATTCAGAGCCAAAAGTGTCACCAGTCTTTCTCAGTCCTATTTATGACAACTGGGTCCAGCGGCCCACAACTGCCCTTACATGTGATTACAAACTATGTTTCTGTGATGCAAAAAATAACATTCAATAACATTTTCACCACCAGATAAATATTTTCGTCAAAGCAGTTAAAACACAACAGAGTCTGAGATGAATGTAGGAAGAGGAGGGCTGGCTGGTTTTTGTTTTGTGATGTGGAAAATGTATTTATAAAATCATCCACCAATCAGAACACAGGCAATTTCAGCCTTGTTGATTATAATGGGAGCGATTTAGTTCTGATTCGTCACTGTAGGTTGTTTTTGGTTGCCAAGCAACACTGCAGTTTTATGCATTAATATAGAAATTACGTGACGTGTGGTTGCATCCGCATAAAGCGGCTCATTCAGGCGCATCTGAAAGGCTCATGCAAACACATTTATAATGTAAGACTTGTTTTGAGACGGGGTTTTAACTGTTTTGTACTAATGCCACACAACTTCTCATTCATTTATCATGACTAATCTTACCTTTAGAGTCTATCAGGTTCCAGAAAAATTTAGCAGACATTAGTAAGATTATGTAATATATTAAATAGTTTTGAATTGTGTTTCCAATGTCATTCTTTCAGCTCATTAAAGCTGCAATGTGTAACTTCTGCCTCTCTTTCGCCATCTCTGTTGAAAACATGTAATATGCTTTTCAATCATTTTGTTGCTCTTAAAAGGTCAAACTAACATTTCTCACAAACGTGACCTGCAGCTCACATTATGCATCATTATTATAAACTCACCGCTGTGAATAAAGGAGTTTGTGTTGAACACTGATCTGCCATGAACTTGCTCAGTAACTATTTTTTGTTTATTTTTAACCCAAAAAGTTATGGATTGACGTTTTATACTTTACTTTGAGTTTTGTGAACTTCAATAAGTTAACTTGTACAGTAATAGTAACTCACAGGCTGTTGCTATGGAAACCCAAGGTCAGTTAGCAATATTTCTAATTAGCATCAGCACAGAATAGCAGCCCATCACTGATCTAATAACCACAGCATGATGGGCTGTAATTAATATGAGCTTTTGTCTCCTGTCTTCAGACACACGGCCTCTGACTCCAGTTATAAACCACAGCAACGCTCACAATCTGCAAACACATCACCAGATACAAAGTTACAAAGAACACAAACAGAACAACGGGAGCAGAAATGAAAGCAGAAAACATTACAACAATAAACAAAACTAAGACTAATGAATCATTTATTCATGCTGGGATGTAAACACGATCCTGTCAGCTCAAGCAGTCAACATAAACCTTCAATGAATATGAGGTGAATAAATGATTGATTTATAAATATAAGTGCTCATATACAGTAAGATTTTGGTCATTGTTCATGTCTATCACACACTTGTTGTAATGGGAACATTAGGAAAACGTTCTTAGGTAACATAGTTAAAATATTATTGTAAATGTTCACAACATTGTTTTTTGGCATAGTATTAAAATTATTTCTGCAAGAATGTTTTTGATAACTTCTAATGTTCCCTGTTAACAAGGCAGCACATTACACTGGTTATGTTGGTTTATTTTCTCTACCAATGATAATTTAGTGGATCACCCAGTAACTCCCTCTCACACTGAAGCCCAGCGGCGGGACAGACTGACCCGACTCTTCTCCAGAGACGACACTGTGTGAGTTACTCAAGCGAGTTTTTGCCATATGGCACTACAGTGTGCAAGCAGTCAGCTTTTAATTCAGCACAATCTTAAAGACGATATGCATCTTCAGCGCAGACATTGGTTAGTAAGAGGCTTTTCTGTGATAGCTTCAGATTCGGAGACTCTGTGCCGTTCTCCACTCAACACGATGTGAAGAATCCAATTCAATTTAACTCATTATCCTCTTCAGTGGCGGCTAATCAAGAACAATTGATTCTGCACGGAGACCGGAAGACATGGGATTCTTGTACATGGAAGTGGACGGTGTCCGGATGAGAAATGGCTGGTGTTATGCGGTGCAGGTTGGAGGAAACTACATACAGAGAAGCTGTGTGTTAACACACTGCAGGCGTGAGATGAGCCAAAGAAACAGCCAATAAACACAGAGACCTCTGAGGACAAACCACTGATGTTTGTGTGTATGAATATGAAATATTAGCTTTTATTATATTTAAGTTATTCTACAGCGGATTAATCTAAATAAGACAATTAAAAACTAAATGAGACCTAAATAACAAAACAAGTGTGAATAATGAAGACTGACTGTTCTGTGCTGCTAAAATAAATACCTTACAAATAGTTAAATAGCTCCACATATAAGACACACAAATTCTACACATACTTCAGTTTTTCAGTCAGAATTCATTGACCAGGGACAAGCGCAAGATATCACACGCCTTTATAAAGACTGCCTCCTGTCTCTCTCTCACACACACACACACACACACACACACACACANATATCACACGCCTTTATAAAGACTGCCTCCTGTCTCTCTCTCTCTCACACACACACACACACACACACACACACACACACCTCACACACACACACACACACACCTCACACACACACACACACACGCGATTCTTCCACCCTTTATCTGAAATGAAACAGAGATTCAGACTATACTGGGTTTATTACGAAGCTCACAACATAAATCCAGCCCAGGCACAGACAGTGAAACCAGACACAGGTTGTTTTTATTTGCTAAGACAGGAATTCTTCACCTGAGGAGAAAAGTTAGCACAAAACTTGCTTACTCTTAGCAATTTCTTTGTTTTGCTCAGATCTGTTATTCTTAGACGGATTCTTGTTTGGCTTTGTACAGCAGTACACACTTTATCTCTCACACAGACACAATAAACACTTTCACCACAGTATCATCATTATATCTGCCACGATAGACACGCGTGAATGTTTGACCCGCCGATAAATGACAGTATCTAGTAACATTTTTAAAACACTTCACTTATAACTCCACAAATAACTGTCATATTTGATATACTGTATAGTATTATAAAGAAATCTAAGTGCTCCAAAAGCTGTTTTGACTACTTTGAAAGTAGATAGCCAACATTTTGAGAACGTTTACAGTTAGCTAGGCCTTAAAAACTAGTTGTCTTTACGCCACAAACTCAAAAGTCACCCAGCCTGGCATTATGTAACTTTAAAAAAGTTATAAAAAGTTATGAAAACTGTAACAAAAAGCTACAAGCAGTTGCTGTCACTGAATGCGACCATTTCGTTTTTAAATAAGGGAGTATGTTCAAAGAATCTTACTAAATTAATGTCACCCGGACCAAAGCCAGGAAACAACTTGACATCTGCTGTGAGAGTTGAGGAGTCTGGCCCGAGCGTCCATCGAGCCGATGACTGCTGTCTTTTCTCCACACGGACCACAAATTGTTCTTTCCCCAAGGCACGGCCATATCATCAACAACAGCTGTTACCCAAAAGAAGAATGAGTCACGGTGAAGCAATAAAACAGGCAGAGCCACACACTGGACCCATAACTCCTCATCCACAACACGCTTTAATCATTACAACCCACCAATAACATCTGATCAGTGTCCTCCTCAACTTATGGGAATTTCTAATCATGCTTTGTCTTTATAATGTGTGACCCGTTCTGTCATTGTGACACAAATGTTTCATAAACTGGAGGAAAAAAGAACGTCTTGCCTTTTAAAGATGTGTTTATTGTTTCTACTGCTGCAAACGTTTGCAGACGTCTCATCTACATATCGGCTGTCTCCAACTCTCCTTCAAAAACAATATTTCTACAGAATGTGACAGAATGAGGAGATTTGTTCAGACATTTAATTTTGGCTTCGCAGTAAATATTGAGCATTTATTTAATGGTAAAATGCATTTCAGAAAATACTTCCTGACTAATGCGCTATGAACAGGGTGGTGATGTTTACCAGTAGCGTTTAAAACACAGACTGGTGATTATTTGAGAATGAATTGCATTGTCTTAGTTAAAATGAGTAAAGCAGAGGTCTGAACACAGAGACAGCAGCAATCAGTTTAAATAGCAGTCCGCCATCACAACACGTCACTCACACTAAAGCAAACTTCAGGAATTTTGTTGTACTCTTGTTTACTCTGTACAATAAGGTTTCATTTGTTAACATGCGCTAATGAATCAGCTAACATTAAATAACAATAAACAATGTTTTTACAGAACTTACTGATCTCTGTTCATGTCAGTCAGTGCAAATACAGCCGTTTATTGTTTGTTTTTAGTTCACTGAGCATTCAGAACAAATACAGTGATTTTAAAATGTGGTAGATTGGTAGATGCTGAAACTGACATGAAGACAAATGCTGTAATATTTGCTAGTGTATGTTAACTAGCATAATGGACTAATGTTAAATAGAATCTTAATGCAATGTGTTGATGTATTTTTAATATAAATAGATAGCTCACTCACTGTATGTGAAGTTATTTTACTTTATGTTGATGCACAAGTAACTTAAAAACAAGACAATCACATGAACGTCACCTTCATGCTGAGATGGCAACAAATGACCAAGATCTCAATATTCCTAAACAAAAGAGGTTTAATACGAGTGGAGCTCATTTGCCGTGTATAATTAGCACAGAAATATGCAGTTTAATTGGTTCATTAGCATTTCTTGTTATCTGCGATACATTACGATCTAGCCGGTTCTTGTTAAGATCATCTTAGCATCGTGCGTTTTGCTCGACAACATTATTGAGCCATACTTGAGACCTCCAGATCTCTGATTGAACAGATACTTTCTGTGCGGCCCTCTGCTGCAGAGCCCAACATTACTTTTGCCCCCGTGAAATTGAATGAAGACACGAAAGAACAGAAAGTTTAGGACCTGTTTGAACTGTCCAATTTGGAGTTAATACACACACTTTTTGATGTGTCCTGGCAGAACAACAAGTCATTTAGTTGTTTTGCTCCGCTACACACACAGCTCTCTGCCTGCTAGTTGGCCCCAAGGGTAGCCACTTGTCTAAAGGCAATATTCTGTCATGTGAACAAAGCCTCTCGCTAAATCTTTTAGAGACACTTTTTATGAAGGAACGTGGGCGAAATCTCACAGTTTCTTTTTAATTCAGAAGCTAATTGTGACCAGCAGGAATCTAGACAAGCGATGATAAAATCAATGTTGGCTTCTAAGAGGGTTTCTCTGCTGAGAATTAGTAAACACACTAAAAAATAAATCATATCTTTCACCATTATCTGAATGAATTTCAAAACATGCTGGATGAAAAAAATAACTTTTTACAGTCTTAATGGTCCTCAAACAAACGTCACTGTAACGTGAACAAAACGCTTTAATTTAAATGTTTAATTTATTTAAAACATTATGATTCAGCTGTGTAGGATGAAATATAACTGATGCGTTTTTGATGAAAAGTTGAAAAAAGTTGAAGAAAAGTTTCTTTTCTGCCCTTAAATGCCAGTTAAGCCATAAAATACAAGCATTTAAAATTTTTATGAATAAATTATATTCGTGTAAAATTGTATACTGTTCTATTTAGAGAGGAACGAGGCAAAAACAAACCTAACAAGCTTAAATATTTTTTACGTTCAATTTAACGTTGATATTTAACACACATCTAAACAAGTATCCTGATTAAGAACCTTTATCTTGCACCTCTAAACAAATTACTCAACGCATCTTAAAACACTGACGCAAATTACACCTGCAGGAGGTTGGGATTTGTGCCCCAGTTATTCAAATGAAAGTCTTAAATTGAAAGCTAATCAGGCCCTCATTAAAGTAATTTTGTCATTATATCTATATTGCAATTATCCAGCAGGAAATGAAGTTCCTAGCGTAGCTCTGAACCGCTAACATGAGCAACAATGATTCATAATTACACCTTTTTATGCGGCTTAACATCCAATGAAATCAACTCTGATTGTTTGAGGGGCTTTAAAAGGAGAATCATATATGTGCGGTTCTGTTGTCCTCGGCTGTGGCATTTCGCTCTGGCCCTCATGACGGGTCGTCACAGAGCCGGTTCTGCCAGGTCCAGTCCAGTTTCACATCTTGGAGATAATAGCTGCCCTTTCAATTGGTGTGAGCTGGTTTATTTCAGATGTGCTCTGCTCTGTTCAGTTATCTGTTCTGAGCTGAACACTGATATTAGTCTTTGTGTTTCAGGATCAAATCAGTCCATGAAGGTACTTCAACGGTTCATCTAATGACTCTCTGGTTCTGCTCTTAGCAGACAACTGTGATCTTCTCAGCCTGCATGGGACACCAATGGAGATGTTGTGTAGACTGTTACCAACTGACAGAATTACATTTGATATACATATAGCATTTAAAACTTAAATAAAAAATTTTAATGTTGAATGTTGAGATCTGTGTTAGCTGTTTAGTTAAAATTAAGAGAAAGTGCATAATTATATATATGGGATAATATATAATTATTATGTATGTGAATGTATAATCCAAAACAATCTTGATCAACAATCAAAAAGCATCTTATCAAAAGCATCTGCCATTTTGGGTAAATGTGTCGACTGGCTGAAATGAATGCTGGGATTGCTGCATCTGTGCGAGAAACATACATGGATAAAGTGATGATCTGTATGATTGCTCAGACTAGCCGTTGCTGTAAGTGTCCATTTAAAGGCTAAAATGTTTTCTGTGTGTCAGTCAGGCAGCGCTGAGTGATGCTTAACCCATGACCCCAACAAAACACACACTCTGCATTCCAATCCCAAGTTCAGCCTTTTATATCGATGATGAGACGCCAGCCAGACAAACCGCATCTGTGGTCTAACCCAACAGAAAACTTCTGCATGTTCACAAACAAATACAGCCTCAAATAAACACTTTGCTCAGGATACGGACACACACATACACACGTGCACACACACACACGTGCACACACACACACACGCGCACACACACACACGCGCACACACACACACACGCGCGCACACACACACACACACACACAGGTGAACAAACTTGTGTGTTTATCCAAGACTTACAATCTTAATTAAATTCTTTCCATGTAAACATCTTATATAATGAGCAGCTGTGATATTAATCACCATTAATCCACGGCTGTGACCCTCTTCTACCTCACAACGCATTTCCAGTCAGTAACTCACATGTGAACAATGACATCAAACACCTCCCAGCCGTGATGTCATCGGAGGGTCTGTGCATACACCCTCTCAGAGACCCCATTAAAACAAACTGGGTGTTATCAGAGAACAAAGCCCATCTCAGACCATTAATCACTCGTGTGGAGAACACAACAATCTACAGCCTGTTCTGTGCATCCAGTTCCTGCAGCTGACAGACACCTGGGAACTTCTCACATGAATCCTACATCCCGGATAGAGAGATGGAGAGAGGTAGATACAAAGACAAAGAGATAGGGGGAGGAAGAAGAAAAATAAAAGAGATGAAGGACAAAAGTGGGAAGTTTTGGGAAAGACTGAACAAAAGGTGGAAAATGGAAGTTTTGATAATGTAGCTTATTAACTGCATTTTCAATAGACATGATATAAAGAGTCGTGGCATTGCAGTTAACAGATGTGGACCATTATGTTCAGCTGACAAAATAAGAAAAATGAATATGTAAGACACTTTACATCAGTCTTAAATCTGTTACATTCGCAGTAATGACCGGCTGACTGAATACACAGACACACACCAACTCAAATATGAACTCTTGTATTTTGTTTATCACTCATATTGCAGCACATGCAGAACTGCAGCTGAAACGCAACCTTCCAAACACTTTCATAACACACACATCTGTTATGGGTTTCATAACACACACATCTGAGTCTTTAAAACATCTGCTGCGAACACACACACACACACACACACACAGGGCATCGCTCACCCAGCTAACAAAACATTCTCAAAACGCTGGATAACGTTTTCAAGTGTTCTTCAAAAACAGAACATTACAAAATGAAAATGTTTTAGTTACACTTAGTAAAACATTTTTAACAATTTAGCTATTTAACAGAAACACTCTTACAACCTAAAGCTGTTAGCTGGGCAAACGACGCCCTCCTTTATCCAATCCAGACTCATGCCTGTGGCCCGCCTGCCCCCATTAACTGCCCCAACTCGCCCCTCACAATCACAGCTGCAGTGGGGCTGAACCCAGCTCTGCTCACTCTGAGGGTAAAACAAACTCACTCTTACCTCTGTCAGCTGGTCTTGCGCTCATCTGAAAGAAATAAAAGTTGTGCGAGGTTTGTGCATTGACACTAGGTTGATTTGTGAACAATTTACAGTTGCTTTGAGCTTTAAAGGCCGGAACTGGTTTTGTGTATAAAGGAATTAATAAATTTGCTTATTTAGCAGATAAATAAGAACAAACAGGGCAGAACTTCATAGCTGACATCTGTAACTTTTGGCTCTCTGCTGCCATCTCTGTTTGAAACATAAAACTGCAGAGGTGTTTGCAGAGATGTTTTATTAACACAAATGACAACTGCTGTAGAAACAAACTGCAAACACTATCAGCACATGCAGTACACAGCCATGTTTAGTTTAGTCAGTAAACAAACAGAAGATCTGGCTACTGTATCATACGCCAAATGATAAATGATTATTATAAAGTTACTGTTATGAATCAGATAAAGAGTTTGTGATGAACACAGATCTATAACAGATTTTTTAGCAGATAACTGACTGTAGCTTTGTCATTTATCTTTATCTTTTATCAATTCACCTGATCTCACATTTTCTGTGGTTTTGGACTTATGGATCGGATCTTCTGAGATGTTTTTCATTAGATACTAGAACTTTGCTGCAGGGATCTGAACTGTTCAGACGCACAGGCATCAGTGAGGTCAGGTTCTGATGTTAGGTGATGTGGCCCGACTCTGTGTTCAATTTAACCCCAATGGGTTCCACAGGGTTCAGATCAGGGTTTGTGCAGGTCAGTCACGTTCTGGAACGTCAGACTTATGAAATATGTTCTTTATTTGCTGCACACAGGAGAACTGTAAGCATGCTGGAACACAGAAGCACCCTCTCAAACTCTACACTACGTACAGTTCACTTTACACTAATATATATAAACACATGCACTGATGTAAATTTTGGGGGGCCATTTTGTGTTCCACTTATAAGAAACTTTAACTCACCACAAAATGCTTCATCTCAGGCTATTTTCAGGTCCTGCTTTGAACATCTGAAATGGCAAACAGAAGAGATGAGAACGTTGATGTTGACAGATTCTGTTCATTTTCAGTGAATGTAAAGTACAGTATGAAGTACATTTAACACTGAGTACAGACAGTAAATCTGGTTCCTACACGAAACGCCTCGAACTGGTGAAACAACAGCCTGGAGAGTCTTTAAAGCAGTTTTATTGAACAGACTGAAGATCAAAATATATTCAGAGGCAACATTTTAAACACACTTTAAAGCAAACGAATGAAAATCATTTGCTGATGGCCTGGAAATTTCATGTATAGTGACTATTGCTTTAATAGTTTAAATGATTATAATTGTATCGACTTATTTGTGAAATGTTAACTGCGTTTAGCAGGAAGTCTGTCACTTTACTCAGCACAGCAAACAAACAGCAACAGATACAGATAAAAAAACACAAGAAATACATTAACAAAAATAAAAAGCCACAAGCACAAATAAAACATGAAGAGGGTGTGAATTTGCCTGGACTGGGAGATAAGTTCATTCATTTTTAAAATTATTATGGTTCAGGAACATCAATAGTTCAGAGCTGGAAATGCATATATGAAACTGGATAGGTGGAAACTGAATACTTTGATGAAGTCGACACAGAGAACATCAAGACTGGACGGGGCTAAAAACATCGTATCTGAGAGTTTAAAAGACCTTGAGAGTCTTCAGTGGTCGACCGTAAAGACATGAACCAGAGACGTAAACAGTTATCTATCTTCTACACTCCAACATGTCTTTCAAAATGAAGCAAACATGCAGTCAGAGAAAGAAGCACTATATCGCTGATGAGAGACGGCTTGACGGGAGAGACGGGATGAGAGACAGATCAGAGACGGCTTGTGTCGAGTCGACTTGCCTTTCATCTGCAGCGCTGAGAGAGAAGTTTGTCACACATCATTTAAAGTGCAGATGTTCCTCTGATACGTTTCTTTAAATACAACAAGCATCAGCTGTATGTAAACTAAGTGACACACATCTGGGTTTGGACCTTTGAAAACAAGTATAATTGTACAGTTAAGTATAATTAATGTTTCCATCTATTAAACATCATTTTATAGCACCATAAACAAGTTTATTAAAGTTTAATGCAAGTTCATTAATACCCAGAAGAAAAGGACAGCTATCTTAAAGGACAGCACATTTCATAGCACTTGATTTATCGTCAAGCAAACTTTGAAATAAAACCAGAAAAGTTCATTTTTTAACTCATATCCATGTCACTTAATATTTTTGGCTTTGTTCATTATTAAAGTTTGTCTCTGTATCATGAAAATCTCATTTTCTGATTCAGGAACCTCGGACTCAAATGCAACATGATGGTTAATTTCTGGAACGTGTTCAACTGATTGAGGAAATAAAAGAAGTCGGTGGAGAGCGTTTCACACTGGGACTCTGTGACAGACACGTCCACCTAACCTGTAATCTCAAACGTCAGTCGCTCTGAGGGCTAAAACTGTGAGCTACATTCTCACAGATGAGAAAAGCTCCTGTCAGGCCTGGGTTTCAATCTGACATCTTCAAACGCTTCCCAATTGTGTAAATAGCTCATGCTATTACTGTGAAGCACTTCCACAGAAATTGATTTAACTGTGGATCTTTAAAACTCCTATAGATTAAATTTAGCAGAGGATGAAACCAAATCACTAAAACTACAAAAAGCAATTGAAAGTAATTTTAATAATGTCTGATGACCTCAACCAGATACTGTTAGTATCGACAAGAATAACAATATTCATTTAGAACAAGACCCAGCGCAGAGCCAGCGAACCATGTAGGTCTTAAGAACGTTTAAAGAAACGTAGGACAAACTTTTTTTATTAGATTAGCATTTAAATAATAAATGTTTAAATAAAAAATGTGGGAAAAAACAACATGTAAAAACAGTTTTAAATCAGGACAAAAGTGTTAAAGATGATAAATACTTAAACAACTGACCATGTTAACAATTAAAATCAATGCAATCGGTCTTTACTTTGAACGTATCATGATGTGAACAGTTGTTCTCATGACATATTCAGCACTAACACTGAGACTCTTAATCTCTGTATATTTCATTTGATCAAACTTTAATCCTGTTACCCTTTCAGGTCTATAAGGTCCATCTCAAAATCTCTTAAATGCATCAAGTGTTCTGCTGTCAGTTCTGTTGAGTCAGGCCCAGTTTTAACCACTGTACAGAACATTGCAGTAACTCCCCCATATACCTCATCTACTGTACACAAACTGTACCATCCGCTTCTTATTACAGGAGAAACTTTGTGATTCTGCAAAGTTTGAATTCTCATCCAGCCCTGGTTAACATTTTTGCCTATTACACACATTTGTGACATCTCCCAGCGCCATGATGGATCTAACGTTCACAAAGTCAACATTTTACCTGCTATTCTTAGGAATTGTGTATGTTTTCAGAGATACTTTAATTTAAAAGTGTGCTTTTGGCATAACAGCAGATAACAGATAACAGGGAACGTTCTCACAACATTAGCTAACGTTTCAGAGCATCTCAAATATCAAAAACAAGTAACTTGCAGTAACTTTTTAAACATTGTGAATCACTTAAAAAATGTTTTTAAAAAAGTTGTTAGTGGTTCGTTTTAAAGTTAAAGGCTTTAAGAGTTTATCTTTAACATGCATTTTACATTTTCAGTACTAGCAGTAATGGCTTTATTTTATTGTCTGTGGAATTCAAAGCTTTTGAATGCATTTATATAAATACTTCGACATTTCAGTATTTCAGCAATAATCCTGTTTTATAAAACTTCATTTACAAACACCTGAGCTGCATTGTCACACGTCCACATGTCATTTATACAAACACTCAGAAAGTCACAGACACCGACTTAAAACAACAACATGAGAACAGAGATGTTAGTACTAACTAAAGTCAAACTAACACAACTTTAAACACAAATAACCCAAATCAAAACTCATACCTGTGTTTTAACAAACGCGTCCGACACGAAGTCGTCGATGTAAAGATTAAGAGAAAGATTAAGATTAAGTAAAGACTCTCTGCTGTTTTACTTTAGGTGTTTTATACACATAATCCGCCTGGATGTTCATGTTTCTCTGTATGCGCCTGTAACTGCGTCTCATGGAGATGAACGAGCGCAGCTGTCGGTCATAACCTCAAACCTTCAGTCCATTTGCGCACCAGGGCAGATTTTAAAGGGCAGTTTTGTGCCTCTGAAGGGCACTGCAGGGGAAACACTGTCTGAATGGTCAATGCAAAATACACAGACCAAACAAACCCAAACTGTGCATAAGTTTATTACTTATATACGTTCAATGTTGTGAATCACGTGATTCCTTAACTTCAGCTCTTTTATTTATTCTCTAATTTCCTTTACGTTTAAAGTCAACAAGAAAACATGTCATTTACACATTTTAATACTTGCATGTTTTTACTTGATTGTTTATACCGAGTATATAAGCTGAAATACAACATTGTTATATAAATATGAAGCAGTGCAAATGATTTAAGTGACTGGATGTATTTAAGATAAAAGAGATGTGAAATGGCAGTAAAGGAAAAAGGAAATGGCAGCTGTCTATGTCAGAATAAAAAGACAGAAAGAATAATGACATCAAGTCTCTCACCTGCTGGAGGTGTGAAAGGTTCTCAGGGTATAAACACACGAAACATCCTGAAGTTTGTAGCATTTGCACACGGCAAAACATCAGACGACAAGATCTTAAAAAGCATTTAATAAAAACTTTATAAAAAAATATACACAGAGTTAAATCTCATCCTCATATTATATGTGGAATATATAGAATAATCCCTTATATAATGTTTTCTATATATATATAGACTGTATATGGTCTTTACATTAGACTTGACAATCAAACAGTCTCTCAATGTCTAGTGGATGGTTTCTGGCCAGAATAAACCGTAAGATGGACCAAACTTTGCTGTTAGCCAAACTCTAGCATTGCTGATGTCAAAATCTGACAGAGGCGTGATGAAGCTACGAAGTTACTGTTATCTTTAGACGACAGGAAAACAAAAACAACACAAACACAGAGACATGGGAAGACATGAAAACAGTGAGACACGGTAGAGTCAGAATTACATGCAGCAGAAATGAAATAAGGTCTGTCTCTCTGTGAGTAACAGATGTACAGATACACGGATGACTGCAGAGGCTCTGATCTTATGTAAATAACAAACAGTTCGGATGTTTTTTTCTTATAGTAACACAATCCCGCCCTATAGAAATGTATACCTTGGCTAAGCGAGCGAACAGGGAATGTTTTTTGAACGTTGGCTAATGTTATGTCAAAGTTATCAAAAATATTCAGTATATTATTCAGTATATTCAGTATATATCTGCAGTAACAACAGTAGAATTTTAAATTGATAAAATATGATATATAACATTTTATTCTTAAGCTGTTAGTGAAACATTTTTAAAACAGTACAGAATTAAGAGATTATTCTTATAACAAAACAAATCTAGCATTTTGACTGTTCATAAATATTTAAAATAGTTGTTTTTATGCTTAAAGTTCTTAATGGAAACATTCTTACAATGTAAAAGATTAGCTGAGAGTCAGGACTGGGGTAGCAGTTATTCCCACTGAGGCCGGAGCATTAAATCAGTTAAACTGAATTAAATCTGATTCACGAGTGACTCATTCACACCACATTTAAGAACTGAATCCATCTATTCAATGAAGGCTGAATTCAAAAGAATAATTTGGTGATTAAATGGCCACACAGATCACACAACTGAAACACAGGAGTTATGCAAAACCAGCTTGACTTCATTTGAGTGGTCATGGTTTTCATTGAAAATCACTGTTCTCTGGTTTAAAATAACAGAATCATGACTAAAATATAACTTTCTTTGTGCACTTTTCTTTTAATTGCATCATAACAGTCTGAAGAAACTCTGGCTGTTTTTATCAAAGAGGTGTTTGTTTGCTACCCATGTGTGAAAGGAGTTTCTGTCCTTGTTAAACAACAGATAAAAAACATTAGAAATAGTAGTTTTTGTCTGTTAACTGTTAAAATTGTGTCAGTCCAGTGCCGTCCTAAATGTTGACTGATCTGCAGAAACTCCTGAATGCATTTATACAACAGACTCATGTTTCCTCAGCGCATGTCTGCATGTTTCCTGAGTCTCATAACATCATCCGATAATCTCCAAATGTTCCCTCAATGTTCTTTGAGTTTTCAAAATCATTCTTGAAGTAATGTTAGTAGAGCGTTTTTAAATGTATGAAATGAGTTTTTCTGTTATATAAAAATGTATTTCTTAAGTAGTTTAAGTTTTACAACAAAAAAATGTAACAACATTACAGAATTACAAAATGAGAGTTTGGAAAATAAACTACATACAGGAAGTGACATCAGGGTTGTGTGATCTGTGTGGAGGGAGCAGATTTCTGTGCTCTGCATGAGGTCAGATACGATGTTCTCCACACGGTTCCATCTCTCACGACGGTGTCTCTGTTCTCTGCGTATCATTAGCTGTTTCTCCAGTCTCTACCTGCCGACAGCAGGATTCTTTGTGTGCGCGGGTCACGATTGACTGAGCCAGTTAATAAGAGCATTCAGGCTTGGTTCAGTACAGCATGTGTTTCACACCTGCCTGTAACGTCAGGCCCAACGGACCTCAGCATGAACTGAAGAGACCATCGAGGTTTCAGGCAGCGCTGCAGAAAGGCCCACAGAGTAACATAAATGTTGGCTAACGTTCTCCAAATGCTCTTTTAAAGTTATCAAAATATTCTTGCAGTAACATTAGTAGAACGTTGTTTTCATGTAACATTCAGTGTCTAAAAATGTTGAAGTTCAAAAAAGAAATGATGATGGTATATTTTAGATGTTTTTTCTAAAGAATCCCTTATTTCTCAGAACTATAATAATGTTTAGAAATATCCTGTGTTCAGGTCAATAACTATCAGTGTGTCATTATGTTTTCAGCCTTGTGTTCTCTTCTGTTCTGTTCTGAGAACAGTTCTTGACAGCGTGGCTTAAATGTACATCAGCTGGATGAAGTGGCCACAATAATGCCTGAAGAAAACAAATATAAACATTTTAAGAGTAAACATTTTCTCCAGAAACTATAAATAAAGTCTATCTTTACCTGCTTTTAAACGGTCTTAAAATCATTTTATGTGTTTTGTGATCATGTTTCTGTGTTTAGGCCCATAATTAATTGATATTGTCACGCAGTGTAACTACATCTGGGTAACCTTGAGAAGTCCGAGCAGATGTCTCACCGTCGCCAAAGTTTGCGCTGTGACCTAGATGTCGTATCATCTATTTTTGAAGCTCAGCCATTTCTACGGTAATCTCGCTGGGATTACGAGTCGCAAAGCCGGATGTTCTATACCTGAGAGATCCGATCTAATCCGTCAAATATTGTGCTGCCGGCTGCAGCGCTCCTATTACATTAATTATATACAACACAGACGACTCTAATTGGCTCACAGACTTTGAAATATTCAGCTTCTTTCTGCTCAAGCCGCTTTCATTGCGTCTTCTTACCTCAGAGCCAGTAGTTAAGAGGAAAAAAGAGGCTTCTGTGCATCCCTTTGCTAGCTGCTGCTTCAGATGCAGTTGCTAGGCGACGGCAAGCCGGTCTCCCTGGCTGCATCACATCTTCCATCAGTGACAAGAGAAGGATAGACGAATAACAAGAATTAACCTTGGGGTAACTATGGTAAAAACCGTGAGGCGACGGAACGTTTGTGGTATCAATTAAAAAATGATTGTGTAACTTTTCCCCTTTTGTTTCTCACAGGAGTTTTGTGGAGTTTAAACGCATATTTAAGGATATGAATGCGTGTTTCATGCAAGTTTCATTTGAAGCGGGTGTGAGATGAAAAAATCAACTGATATTATAAACAGATGGAACAAAAGTAACAGGTTAAAATCAATTTCACACACATACACACAAACACACACACACACACAGCACACACACACACACACATACACACACACATGCATTTATAGAGGCTAGCAATAGCAAGCTACCTTTAAAGGCATTAAACCCCTCCCTCTCCTCAGAGCTCTTGAGGCCACGCCTCCTCCAGCACATGAACACATACAAAATACTGCCTGTGTGCTTTTAACTCTACAGAAGTGTTATTTAATATTGAGACAAAGCCTCAATACAGAGCATTTAAACGTTTAAAGCATCAGAGATGTGATGGAAGGAAATCCACTGTAAGTTTTTACACCATTTTTAATTCTGTGTGTTTTAAAAAAACACATAACAGATATTATACATGACTGTACAATACAAGCCCTGCTGTCATTCATTATAAAACCCAAAAGGACGATTCTGATTGAATGAAAACATCATGTATCTGGATGCTGTGGACCGCGTGTTTAAATGTGTTTGTTAAGCTGTGAAAGTGAGTCCATAAGGTCACACGCTAATTCTAATGATGCTCAACAAACTGAACGACACAAACCTCAACGCTGAACCGGCGAAAACCCTCGTGATGCAAACAGGGACTTCTGTTCTGTTGTCATCGCCTCCGTATCCAATTGAATCAAATCAGCCATGAGCCAGCGCCCGGGACTCTGGGAAATGTGGACTGCTGTTGTTTTGCTGTTTTATTTGCATGCTATTGTGGGTTTCATCAAATCTGTCTCCTCGGTTTACATCTCGCAGATTTGCACGGCCGTCCGATGTTTGACAGGGCCATTATCTCAACATACGGGCTGGTTATGAAATATTCAAAACAGGGCTCAGAGAAACATTTGAAGGTCTATAAATAGCGAACAGCTAACAGGGAACGTTATCAGAACGTTGGCTAATGTTGTCTAAAAGTTCTCTCCAAGTTATCCAAAAATGCTGTTTTGGTAATGTTAGTAGAACTTTCTCCAATATTATGTCCTATATATTATATATGTTTATTTTTAAAAAGTTAAAATGTTACAACTAGACTAATAAAATTATGTTTGTCTAACCCCTCAAAACATTTAAAGGTAAGATGAAATGTAATTAAAAATCACATACATTATGTAGAGAAAATGTGTTTTTATATTATGTTATTAAATTCATTTTTAGAAGCAATCACTCCCGGCTAATATCTTCTGCAGAATGAAGCGATTTGATCACAACAGGTCACTGATGAAAAATGACACAAACAATAAACTAATTCATATGTGACTGTTAAAAACAACATCTTAAATCGTAGCTTGTCTTTAACGTGGACTGCGTCAACACTTTCATTTCTGTTTTGAGGCTATAATAATCCAATGCAGCACAAATGACTGCATTCGAAATATTAAATGCATTTCTGTCCAAAAAATCCATTTAGAAACATGAACACGTTTGAACTTGTATAATTGAATATTGTGCACACTTGTTAGTTCACGTTTGATTGATTTCTCAGGCAATGCATCGTAAATGTTTCAATACAATATCTGAAGTTATCGAGGTCCCTTCATGTACATGGACACAATGGCAGGAGCCTTTCAAAGCTGCAAACTTCAGTCAGATTGTCTGCCGTTCTGTGAGTTTTAGGATCAGAGGTCGACAGTTTTCATCAGGCTGTGGCTTGTAGCTGCGTTTGACTGATTTGAGGTTTGTGGCCTCGGATCTTTAAAATATTCCAAAAGTTTTGTTGGGGACACTTTTTGTCTGCAATAAGCTGCAAAGACAATTAGCTACATTTGGCAAGCTGACAAATAAAATCTCAAACAAATTCATAATGTAGAACATTTATTTCACTGCACAGAGGTTTATAATTACAAGAGAACCACACAACTGTAGATTCTGATTAAAAATCAAACCATTTCCAAACCAAACCAGTTAGTTAAAGTTGAGAAACTGTTTACAAGTTGCTTTTTAACACTATTATGCAAAGTCACTTGAGTAGATATGAAAGTATTGCAAATTGCTTTACATACAACAGACAAGTGACTTCTGTGCAACAAGCGTATAAAACTGAGGGATAAACTGAAAATATATTTTACTGTTGTAAACTCTGTAATTTTTATTACAGATATCAAGATTCAGACAGATGCTGTTAGATATCAGTTTCTGTTTGTTATATCCATTAAAAAATGATTTGGATTGAAGAAATATAGTTTTTGAGAGAACTTTGAGAGAACAATAGCCAACATTTTGAGAACATTCCCTGTCAGCTCAGTAACTCAGTAACTTTAATAGTTAACATTACGTTCCAGCTTCTGATTATGAAGTCGTGTTTGGAGACATTTTATTAAAATACAAATGAACTTAACAGAGACTGAGGTAATAATTTCTGATGGGCGCTCTGGGTTGTTGTTTGAGGGTGTGATGAGGTTCTGCATTGTTGGCTGAACACTCCAACAAACCAATTAAGAAGATGGACTTTCTTCTGGTGAAACCAAACCAGAAATCCCCTGACAGCCAATTAGAGCAGAGCTTCTCATGTCCTCATGTGTCAAGAAGGTCTACAGAAGATAGAACAACAAGCCCAGGACCTTCTCTCATCTGTACTGGAGGAGCTGCTGTTTGCTAAGGAGCAATGTGGTTTTAACATCAACATAAAACCATTTAAAATCTTCTGTTTACTTTCTCAATGCACCTCCTTGGTTGTCAAGTTTGCAATTCATTGGTGCATATTATTTCAAACACAATAAAAAGGGCTGAAAAATAATACAATGGGTGTTTTCTTTTATCTAAATGAAATAACTGACACAGAAAAAGCTTTCATATAATGTCACATCTCTCGCATGCACAATAAATTATTTGTCTTTCATTTCTCTTCATTCATGAATCATTTCAAGGTGAAGACGGATCAGCCTGTTAGGAAGAGAGCAGCACATCTTTCTACATTATCTGTGTTCTGCTTCATATAATCCATATTGTGAGAACTTCTATTATCTGACCGGACGGTAAATGAAGCTCCACCCAATCGATAAATCACATAAAGTCACACTGAGTGACACATTCCAGAAAATAAAAACTGTGTCCGACACGAGTGAAAGCGTCTGAGAGCGCAGGCGGCTGCCGGGCCTCTGTCATTGTGCTCTTTGATCCTTCATTGATCAGATTTATTGATGTAGTTGAAGGCACAGTTGAGGTTTAGAACATATTTTTATGGTTGAAAGTAGACGAGGCCATTTTAGAGAGGTTAGCAATAGCAAGCTAGCCTTTCCTTCCTTACCTTTCTTCAGAAAGCCACGTCTCCTCCAACACATAAACACATACATATTTTGAAAGGCAGGTAAGATGTCCTTGCATTCAGACTGAATACAATGATTGGACGAAGATGTTATAGTTCTGCGCCGTCCACAGACGAGAGATAAGGAGGTACAGGAGGTGTGTGTGTGTGTATGTGTGTGTGTGTGTGTGAGAGAGAGAGAGAGAATGAGAGAGAGAAATATTTACATGACATGAAAAATTGTGACTGTTTGTGGCTCATTATAAAGACCTTTAAGGAATTAAAAATGATTAAAAATGATCAATACTTTCAATCTTTGAGTCGAGTGGAACTTTTATTTTCAAAAGTGTGACTTTGGGAAAAGCATTAGATAAAATCAGTTTACATTCATTGGACACAGCAGGCAACAACAATTACAGAATATTGTTGAAAATAAAGTTGCGATGCAGGGAGCTGTTATTTAGATATAAAAACAAATGTTGAGTTTTATGACAAACATGAATGTCTGGCACTTAGTAATTAAAATATACTTTCTGAAGTAATTTTCCCATTACAGCCAGGAAAAATTGGTCTTTTGTAAAATATTATTTTTACAGAGAGAAGAAATTAATGTCATAATTAAAATATGAGCTGATTTCTTCTCGACATTCAATGCAAACATACATGAGATTCAAAACAAACTCTTCTGAGGTGTTTATGAGAAACACTGTAAGAGTTCAACTGGTATTTTTAACTTGTTATAATGGCTGTGTCCTCTGTAAGACCACATAATTAGGTCTCGCTGTGTCCTCTATACAACCACATATATCACAAACTGTTATTTTTATATAAAAATGATGGAATAACCTACTTGTGGACAGTCCAGTGAATTCAGTTCATCTGAAAAATGACTTTTCACTTCTTAATCACACATGCAACACTTACAAAAACTCTAAACAGCAAAACTATTATAATGAAACAGACAAACACAGGCATTTAAACCATCTCTGGTGAGGAGTCGTACACACACACACACACACACACACACACACACACACACAGTTGTAAGTTTACATGTGTTTACATTTGTTTTGTTATTTAAAATACCAAACTATCAATAAACTGTGTTTACAATGAGCGGTTAGCAAAGACAAAATATACTGTGTATCGTTCAGGTCAGGTAGTGCATTAACTGTTACAGAACATTGTTGTATAGTGTTTCCAGATTTAAAGTGAAGTGTCTCTTTAAGAAGGGGAAACTGAAATAGTCAGAAAACACGGTTTGAGCCCTCAGAGCAGAATGATCCGCGCTAGATTATGCAGCACAGAAACAACACGGACGGGAGGATGTGTCTGTGTTTGTATTTATAGATGGAGAGATACAGAGATTAAGACTGTCTGCAGGCCCAGACAACAGCTGGGTTTCATCAGGTCACACGTCTCCTTACAGAACGAGGCCTTCAGCCATTAACAGAACATGCAACATTTATATCTCTCACATTTACAATTAAAGACCTTAAGAAATGAGAGTTTAAATTAAAGCTGCAATCCCTAACTTTAAATCTCTCTACCGCCATCTCTGTTTAAAACCAATTATATTTTTTACCAATATACAGTCTTCCAGGAAAACAGCTCTTGCACTCAAATTGCTCTTCAGGATAAATGTCTGTTCAGTCCACCTGCTACGGACTAGCAGTAGCAAGTAGTTATGTTTGTAACTGTGACACATCAAGGATTAGTGGCTTATTAAAAAATACAAACTCTTCAGTGAGTTTTGCCCGCACTTCCTGTTTGAACAGGAAGTCCATAAGCACAGGATCTCTGCTGTGTCTTTAATTGGGTCTTGTGGTTTCCTGGCATGGCGGATATTTTATTTGGTGCCTATTTTCCATCTCACTTGTTATTATGTAGAACGTTTAACTAAACCATTACCTTTACCATTCATCTCTCTATAAACTGAACTCCATAAAGCCATTTTAACTGCCACTGGCAACCACAGATGTCAATGAAAAGACACAAACTGTATTTTAAAAGGTTTTTTACAATAAAAAAATACAGTTCATAATTTGTGTTTATGACAGCTGGATTATTTTTGTATATTTGTGACAAACAGCGCGAGTCATTTAAGATGAACCAGTCACCGGTTTCACCAAAACTGCACCTGTCTGAAAAACATATTTTGGTGGATTAAAATGACGAATAAGAGCCACACTGTAAGTGTTGCAATAAAAAATGAAACAGAAACCAAAAGTTAGTTGTTCTAGGTAAACTGGTGGATGTAAAAATGGTGACAAATGTCTGTTTAAAAGAAAAAACATGCTTAAAAGTAGCACTTGGTGAGTAAGAGGTCATATCACCAGAGCTTCTTCATTAAAAACCTTTTAATTATTACCTTCTGTTCAGAGATGTGTCCATTTCAGCGTCCCTCATTCATATTCTTACAGTGAGAGTACATTACCCCTCTAGACACTCCTACACATTATCTGTCCACACGCTGATAGAATTAAAATGGGTTTCTTAAGAGACTTATTAAATTACACTCTTTATTGAAATTTATATTAAGCTCTGAGTCTTAGATGTTTCACATATAATCTTCTTAGTTCTGCATATTTAGTAAATGGATCTAAATTAAGTTTCATTCTATCAAAACAACACATATGTTTCTGAGTTAACTTTTAAAGAACTTTAAGAGAACATAAGCCAACGTTCTGGGAATGTTCTGTTAGCTGGGATGATTCTGTGACCCAAATGTCGACTCCCTTAAAAATGATTTTAATCACAGACTCCAGAAGAACATTTTAAAGTGCAAAAAAACTTGGCACTCGCTTCCTTCTTCAAAACAAATTAGCCCTCATGTTCTTTACAGGCTTGGAGAAAAGTGCAGAGGTTGGAGATACGTAGAGTTCCTCTGAGGATTGGGTGGTCCGCGCCGCGTTCGGTGGCCCGAGGGGGTGACAGACTTCTGAAGACATTAGCGCCTGTTGAGTGAACTTCTGCTTCCTCCAAGAGAAAATAGGAAGTGAAAACGAGTTCAGATTTGATGTAGGAGAGCCTCTGGGGAGGAAGTTCTGGGGCAGGACACAGTTTCATCATGGCAAACACAGATGTTTTTATCAAAGGTGGGGTGCTGCCTCTGATTTTGGAGCAAATGCATTGTTGAGGCTAAAGAAAAGTGGCAGGGCAGAAAATTGAAGGCGGTCAATAATTCAGAGGAAATATGAGGAGGCAGGTGAGGCAAGAGCGTCTGCCCTGGATCTGTGTGGAGAAAGATCTGCTGTAGACCTGGTTGTAAACTATTAACCCAGCTAACAGGGAATGTTCTCAGAACATTTGCTAACTACACTAACTGTAAATGTTCTCAAACTAATGTGAATGTTTTCAGTTTTCTCAGAACTAATAATTTAATTTTTTTTACTTCATGAAAATGTTGTGGAAAAGTACAACATACTTTATTATGTTTAGGGCTGTATATTATATAGAAAATGATGAAATGCTGCATGTGTATATGGCAATATGGATGTTTTATATAGGATATTTTTTATGTTGGAAGAATGTTTTCCTTATGTTTCTATTACTAACCAAAATGCAGCCAGTGTTCTGAGAACGTTCCCTGTTAGTTTGGTAGCAGAATCTGTAGTGATGTTTTCTTTTCCAGGAAAAAAACTAAACCATGTATGTTGACTGTATTTGTTTCAGTTTTCAAATATATTTTTCTTTACATGAACAACATATTGCATCATTCAGCTATAAATGTGCTTGTTTTTCACATGGTGTGGCCCTAGTTCTGTTCAGATGTTTTTGTAAGTATGATGCTCCCATATGTTTATAACATCTGATAAACAACAAAGATGGTTTTCTAGCACATTAACAGAACGATTCCTGCAGATTTAAATCATATCTCAGGTCTAAAACTCCGGGTAAAGAGTTTTACAGCCAAATAAACGTGTGCAGCTGCTTGTTGAATGTCTTACACCGAAATAATTGCCATAAACACAGTTTCCATCTGCTCCTGTAAAAAGCTTTTCTGTGATGGGATATTACAATATTTCTGAGGGATTTTATTTTGAATGAGGCCCTTCAGTTCCTGTGATGTTCATGAGGTGCGTTTCAGTGGACGCTGAGTGAGGTTAAGGTCAAACGCTCTTCTCTCACTCTGAAAACATCTCAGCACAATATAAACAAGTATTTACACAAACCACTGCTTCAAAGATGCAAACAGTGAAACCTTCACAATAACCCGTGGAGCACAAAAGTCAGAGTGTTGCTGACTGACAGTGTTAGAGACTGAAGGTCTACATTTACTTCAGTTGTACACAAGCTGCAGTGAATGAAGACTGAGCCGTCATGTATTCAGCCATATGGTTATAAATAATACCACACAAATAAAGAAATAAAAACACGTGATCTGAACATTCAAACAAAAATTTATCCAGCAAACATTCACAGAACGCTCTCCAAATGTTCTCTCAAATTTAATATAAAACATTCTTGCACTAACAATAGTTCACCATTATTAACATTATATATCAGAGAAAAACATTATCCTTGAGTTGTTAGTGGAACATTTTAAAAACTTTACAGAAAAGTATTTAAAATATATAGAATATATGATATATAAACACAATATATAAAAATTCATTCAACATTCAAATAATAAATATTCAGCGAAAATATTTACAGAAAAAGTGTTGCTCTTATAACCAAACCACAATTTTAATACAACACAATGTTTTGTGAAAATTATCACATTTTCTGTGTTTTGGAAACTTAATGGAAACATTAGAGAAATGTTCTAACAAGCTAAAGTTGTTAGCTGGGTACTGGAGTAAATGAAGTCTTAAGAGTTGTAGCTTGAGAGAAATGTTGCTGAGCTCGTTGCTTTTACATGTTTCTACATCTCTGTAATATTGGCAGGCAGAAAGTTAGTGGCGTACAACGTGAAAGTCACTGAACTGTTCAATGCGACTCATTGTGCTGCCAGTGTCAGTCTGTGGATATTGAACCGGCCGCGTGTTTGAATTTGTGAAGCTGCCAGCGGTCGGCACGGCTGGAATACAAACAGTGCTGAGCCGCTACGAGTTCACTTTATAGATTATATGAGGACAGTATTTTTAACTCGGGGTCGATAGCCTTTTAATTACCATCACATATAAACGGCTAATGGCCGTCCTTTACATTTTAAAGAGTTCTTTTGGAAATACATGCAAATTATGTGTAATTATAAAAACATCCCAAACATTCAAACTCACAGCGTGATAAATACGTGCTTCCTGAGGGTCCACGTGTGCCAATAAAACAGATTGTGTAGATAAATATAACGGCATATAATAAAAATAAATGGAAACTCTCCCACACACAGTCTTTCTCCGGCTAAATTAAAATGGCAATTTATTCCTTTGGTATTGATTGTGCCCGGCACACACACCAAACGCCGCATGGCCCAATTCGGCTTTTTTGATGCATTTAGCGGTTTTTATTTCACTATAAAACCAGGAAGTTTTGATATATATCCACAATATTTATTAAACTTTGTATTATGTTTTGGGGTGTAGCCGTAAGCTTTTATTTGCACCTGCATTTTTAATTTTGTACACCTGGACACAATAAGTTATGTGTTCTGTTCCGGGTTCCTGTGTTCCCTCAGGGTAATGAAAAAAGTTTTTAACTTTAAAGCAAATAGTTCTTTAATGACCTCAAACAAATTTAAAGTTCATACTTAACCTCTAAAACAATAAAACATTTCCAGAGAGATTTATATGCCACTTATCAGACATTCAGTAAATAAATAAATCATGTTTATACACAAGAGCTTGTAGGAGATCGTTGTTGCCATTCATCTGAACGTTGAGGGATTTTAGGGGAACTTGTATGCCTGTGTGGTCTTCACACTGATCTCTGGTCAGTGCAGAACTACAGTTCATATGTTCTGATCAGAAAACAGCGGGTCACTGTTGCTGTTACTATCTCTGCTTCCAGAAGTACTTTTTCTTCTTGTTCTGAGTATACAGAAGACAAAACAACCTCAAAACAACCTCAAAACACATGCCTCAATCCTCATACACACTTTACCTGCCTTAACATTTCATTAACATTTCCATTAAGTAACAGAAACATTACAATTATTTTTGACAGCTCTAGTAATGTTCAAAACATCCAGTTTAAACATTATAAACGAATGATTGTTTTTTAAACAATGTTTCTATTCAAACACAATTTAATTCCAGTAACAACATGTCTGATATATCATTAAAGAAACATTCTACTAACATTCAACCAGATCTTAAAAGAACTTATGGAGAACGTTACCCAACATTACCAGAACGCATTCTGTTAGCTGGTATGTTCTACTGTGAGTTTTGTTTCTGCAGAGCTCAGTCCAAACACCGGATCCAGATTCTTTATTCTCAACCAGGTGTGAATTGAATTCTCTCATTAATCCTTTTATAATTCAGGCTTTACTCATCATCAGCTGACAGCACCTGTGATGGAGAGACAGAAGAAAGAGGAGAGAAGAAAGAAACAGAAAGAGAGTGAGAGAGAGAGAGCTCTCAGCTAATATTTACAGCATAATTAATGTTCCCTGACTCTGGCCAAAGTATATCTGGTGAAGAATTAAAGGGACTTTGTTGAGGTTTCTCCAGCCGCCACACAGCACAACAAACTCTCGCTCCATTGATCTGAGGGAACGCCATTACTTTAATTACAGACTGTGTCCTTGAATAAAAACACAAAAGACATGAAGAGTTTGTGACAACATCATGTTCCTCACCTGTTAATATAAATTACCAGAAGATTTAACTCAAGTTTTTTAATTTGTTACTTTGACTGTTCCAGAAACAGTCCATATGTCCAGTGCTATTAACATTTCTAAACATTCTTAAACATCTCAAGCATTACATTTTTAGTATATGTTATATAAAGATTTAATTAAAATTACAGCAAGAATGTTTTTGATAACTTTTAAAAAACATTAGCCAACATTCTGAGAACGCTTCTTGTTAGCTGCCGTGTCATTTGTGTGCTATCTGTGGTGTCAACAGTGAGACAACAGCATCTTCTACCAATCAGAATGATGATCTCACACATGTATGTTCAGACTCACTTGTTTCCTGACAAACGCTTGTTTATTCATCAACGCTTCCTCTCCGTGTCCCTCAGTTCACCGGCACAATTTGTTCAGGAAAATGTGCTCATAAAATCCTTCATTACCATTTGCACAAAAAAACAATTAAACAGACCAAAAACAAAAATACTGAGATCACGGCGGCCCTCATGGGGTTTGCTCATTTGGTCTTGTCTCTTAACACAATAATTCAATCGCTGCTTAACAAGATAATCACCCAACTCACTTGTAGCTCTATCTGTCTGTCTCACTACACAACACTACAACACACTACACAACAACACACAAGTCATTTTCAATCTGACTGAGTTTTTGGCCTTAGGAAATTTCAGTTCTAGCTAATTAATACAGATGCAGCTGAATGCTGTTGATAAATGTTATATTAACGTTATCCATACAACACTTGCCCAGAAGGTTTCTCTGCCTTTGGCTCCAAAATAAAATAACAGGTTTTTATGTATTATATGTTAAGGTAAAGATTTTTTAATACCATTAATGCCGGAATATTTGTGATAACGTTAATGGAACGCTAGCCAATGTTCTCAGAACATTCACTGTTAGCTAGGACAGCTCTGAAAGATGATTGGCTGACATTGGATGTCCTGTGAGATATCCTTTCATCTGATAGTAAAACAGCCCTTCACATTATCAGTCTTATCTAGTCGACAGCCATAGCAAACTGACCCCAGATCAGTTCTTACAATATAAAACACAAACGTATCACCCAGCTGCCTCCATAGACTCCGTCCAGCAATCCGTTCAAGCCCTGCGGTCAGGATTCAGGTGGTCTTATCAGCACCAGAGAATAAGCAGGACTCATGTTTTTCCCACCAGACATGTCTCAACATTTTTACCTCAGACGTTAGAACGTCCCCCATCGCTGGTGTCAGATCTCGCTGCACAAGACCCCCAACACACCCCCATCACACTCATGGCTCCTGTTAGCCCTTCTGGCAGAAGAACTGCAACAGACTGGAGTCAGTAGCTAATTAACTTCTCAACCCTCTTGGTTACGGTACAATTGTTGGTTGGCATGGTAACTAAACGTTATATATATTTTGGAAGCGATTACGTTCTGCATTACAGTTAATGCATATACTAAATGAAGTTTATTTAAAGGTCAGGTAGGCAATTTCAGAAAGGTTAGCGATAACAAGCTAGCTGTAAAAACATAAGATACATCCCTCCCTTCAGAAGGATCTCCAAAGCCACGCCTCCCTCACAACAGACGGACACGCTGAAGATAAAAGACTCTCTGGCAAACAACGTGACCGATGACATGAGTGGATGAACATTTTATGGTTTTGCACGTTCCACAAAAGGTAAATATTTATATAAATATATTTACATGATCCACATATTGTACAACATTTCTAAAGGTCACAGTCCGAAGAACTGCACATGCAACTGTGAAAATAAAGTCCCGTAGAGTTAAACAGCAGTTACACAGGAAGCGTCCGGCCGCAACCAGGATGAGTCCGTGTGAGGAAATGAAAGCAGGGCTTTGAAGTTTCGACTTGCTTTTCTGGATTAACAGAACCACAGCAGACATCAACTCTCAGCCGCACTGAGACATTTTCTGATGAAACTGAATTACAAAGGATATTCAAATGAAGTTTCCTGCAATAATATTTTTACATTACAGTGTGGCTGTAGAAACTTCTTCCCAAAGTCCTTTGACAGGAAAACGATCAACCTTTTTTCACACTTAAAAGGGTGATTTTATTCTGCAAAATAATAAAATATTAACAGTTGACACTCAAGTTCAGGAGTAAAACAATGATGTAATAGCTGTTAATTGGGTTAAAAAAGTCAGAACAGATCATAATCAGTCAAACTACCCACAGCTGTTCTTTACTACGTTTTTTAGAAAGTCACCAAAATAATTTCCTTCCCAATTTTATACTAACATTCATGGTAACAGATTCACTTTCACTGCTTTCCTAACCTCAGTCAATCCCCTTCCTTAATCTTATTAAAATGAAATAACAAACTCTTTTAATATGCGAACAACGGTGTGCAAACAACAGTTTATTCTATCTGCGTCGCTGGCTTGACATTAAGGCTTCTTGGCTGCACTTTTCTGGAAGTCCTGCACAGCCCCGCAACCACTGGACCAAAGCTATCAGACTCACACTCTAATTCCCCGGATCCGACCAATAGTCTGTCAGGCTCTGGCAACCTCAAATTTGCCTGGCAAAGACATTTGAACAAATGTTTCGAGATAAAGCTGATCCTTCTTAGCATGTGACCGAGCACGCTAATAATGCTAGCAACAACATCTCGCTGCGGCGGCCCACACCACCGCTTATAAAATATTATTCTATGTAATCAGTCACTGCAAAAAATTGCAGTCAACAAACATTTTCTCTCATGCAAACGTAGTAAATGAGAAAAGGTTATGACGGCTCTTCAAAGAGTGATTGTTCGAGTAGCATTTGACATTTTTGGCAGGATGTTTGGGTAACGCCAGCAGGTGTCCCATTGTAACTCATGGTTTGCTGCAGTGGTGAGAGTAATCCTCTTATTTGGATGGAGGGGAACACAGCTGGAATGGTGTCAGGGACCTCGGAAAACTCCTGAAAATCAGGGTGTTTATGCCTGAAGTGAATCAAATCTTCACTCCTCGCTTTTCATCAGACCAGATTGAATTTGCATCTCAAAATGTTTTCAGTTGTCACACAACTTCTCATTACACAAAACTCTCCAATGTGTGAATTTATCATGCCTCTGAGAATGAACATTTCTTGTAATTATACCGTTCACAGAATTATTGCTGCTTTATTCTTGCAGCGAATCCAACAGCTGCAGCAGCACAGCTCAGTTTTAGGCTGTAAAAAACGTTTCCATTAAGAAAATCAAAACCTTAAAAATGACTCAATTATTTAGAAAGTTCTAGGAACATTCAACATGTCCAGATTTTTCAGGCTTAAGGTTACTGCCTGGCTATGAAACTTTTTTTTATTTAAATTCTGAAATGTTTGGCTAACAAATAAAGAATATATGATCTACAAATAATGTATAAAACTAAATGTGTAAGTAAACAACTCAAAAAATCATGTTTCTAGAACATTCAAAATAACTTTTGTTACTTAATGGAAACATTAAAGAAACATTCTTACAACCTAAAACTGTTGGCTGTTAAACTCCTTACACTTACTTTCATTGCCACATAAAAATGATCATTTAGATTGAATGGCTTTAAACAACTAACAGTTGGACCTAGTTAACCACCAGTTACTGTATAAACCACCAAACAAGCAACCAGAACACCATCCAAATACACAAACACTTTTTCTTCTTATATTTTGCTTCATCTACACTTTAAAATCAGCCCACAGTTATTTCCTGCTAATTAAAGTCATTTGGTTGTGTGTTATGACATTTTAGTGTAAATGATACTGAACCACGAGGCATATCTGTGTGGTTTCTAATCTGGATCACGCTCAGATCGTTTAATGCGATAAATATTTGATCGCATGCAGATCGCTCTGAGCTTCCTGAATCTTAACATCAGGATTTCTGTGTGACCTCTGGCTGTTTGATAAAACCTGATTAGCTCACCGCATTACCGGTTATTATCCGTCACTGTAGCTAACGGCTGTTAGGTTATATCAGCCGTTATCTATCCAATACAATTACAGTCATGATAACAGGAATCATCTGCGAGAGGTTATGCAGTCTGGGTGCTAATTAATAGTCTAGCAGCTCTCTTGAGAGGCTATTACTGTAATGGAAAATACATATTCAGTAAAAAAAACCAAACAATATAGCTCATCAGAACGTTATCTAAACGTTATTATTTACATTTATGCATTTTGCAGGCTTACAGTACTTACAATACCTCAGAATCGATCCCACAGTGTTTGTGCTGCTAACTCAATGCTCTACCAACCGACCTACAAGAACTGACAGGAACTTATCAAAACAATGTTTTACTTATATATATATTAAAAACATTATGTTGTTAGCAGAACATTTCAAAAACGTTAGAACAATTCAAAAGGTTAGAACAATATATTTGAATGCTTCTAGAAGATACATAAAATGACGTTACTTTAATGTTTTTGTTACTTAATAGAAATGTTCTTGCAACCTACAGCTGGGAACTCATTCTCTCCATGTGAGTTATGGCCCTCATGTAGATGGGAGCGCTGAGGTGTGATACAGAGCTTTCATCAGGTGCTGAACGCCTCCTGCTTGCTGCATCGCCTCCTGAATGAGAATCGATCCCGAGACCTGTCCTGGTACCGGATCTGATCTTGATATTGACAGACAGTTCAATGTGTCTGTAATGGGTTTAAAAGAGAAAGAAAAGCAGATGGGGGTGTGTAGAGAGACATATAAAGGGGTAGAGAGTCCAGTCAGACGTTAAATACAGAGAAAGTTTTAGATACAGTGCTGCTCTGTGTTGAGTTTTTCTGAATTTTCCATCTCTTCATTAAATTTGAGAAGTTCTCAGCAGGTTTGCAGGCCAGTGGATTCCCTGAAAGACACAAAACAAACACACAAGAAATCCAGTGAGACGACGAGGAGAAATTAAAGAGACAGCGAGAGACGTCTGATCACACTGCTTCATATTGGAAAGATACTTTGGATTGGTTGGAGGTGTTAAGAAAATTTCTGTGCATTTTTTAAAGGTAGTTTTTAAACTGATGTGACAGGATTGGAAGCGCTATGCTAACCCTAAACATAAAAAATGAATGCTAAATTATGATGTCACTTCCTCTTTATTGCATCGTTTATCAAAGTGTAACAAAAAGGTTGAAAATGTTATTCAAACAATTCAAACGTCTGTTTTTACAAACATGCTTCAAACGTGTTCATTTACAAAAACATTATTTATAATTAATTTCATTATAACATTTGTACTGTTCCACCAACAACTTAAGCGTATTGTTATGATAGGATGTATATCATTAAAAACTTGAGAACCTTTACAGAATATTAGCCAATCCTGAACATGTTCCTGTTAGCTGGGCTGCATTGTCGATATAAATGAATGGGAAAAGCGGCGCACAGATTGTAATGATGTTGAAGAACACATTTAAGCTCACAAAGCACTTGAGAGCAGATCTGTTGTGTGTCGCGCGTTTCATCATGTTGTGTTGATCAGTCCAAGCAGGTGTTTTAACTCCTGGCCGGACGCCAGAAAAACAGGCAGCTAATCTTACAGAGTCTCTTCCATTATTGTGCTCAGACCATTTTACATCTGAAATTAACTAGACCGGCGGAGGTCAGCGTGTCAGGCTGCTAAATATTTCATGAGTTTCGGAGATTGGAGTTATTCATCACTATTGCAGCACAGCTTCAACGTCCCGCATGCACCACGCATGGCATGCAACGCATGAACGGCCGCATGGAATGAATTAGCACGGCTGAGTTATTTTGACTGAGCTTCTATCCAAGACTACGCGATGGAGACATGGCTGAGATGATCGGATGGTTAAAGGTCATTAGATCCTCGTGTACAGGGTCAGTAGATACTGAGGTGAAGGAGACCAGCGGCGTGTTTGGAAAGGTTGTACGGACACTGATGACGATGATCAGAGCCCTTCATCTAAATGTAAATACACACAAATCAAATCACAGTCAGATCTTTAATGGAGAAAAAGAACAAGAGCAAAACAAGTCAATCGCTTCCATAAATTTCCTTAATGTACATCACCAGACAATTGCCAAACTAATCACTTTAGGATGTAAAAGCGATTCTTTAACGTTTCTGTTAGGTAACAGAAACATTCAACATAATATTTTTATTATGTTCTAGGACCGATTAAAGCATCCAGACAATGTGTTATCATTATTGCTAAATTCTAGAACAATAATTTAAAGTAATACCAAAGTACTTTACTACAAAAACAAGTCATTTAAACAATTTGTGCCAAGATTGTTTGCCAAGATTTTAGAACATCTGTTAACTCATAAACTCTTACAATCTAAACTCTGTTAACATAAAATCTGGTAACATTTTTATTGCAAATCAGGCTAAATTATGTATAGTATGTTTATACAGCATTAAACATACTAACATAACTAATCATAGGTTAGA
>JBAJNP010002020.1:0-52589 GCA_036877545.1 Yasuhikotakia modesta | reverse complement strand
GTAATCATCACTATTTTTATTGTCTATATATTAGGAGCTGGGGGATTGGTTTCCATTGTACCATTTTTGCCTGCCGTGGAAATACAATCGTATTGTTCAAAACACTTTAATTACTAATTACTGTATTTTGAATACAGTAATTAGTCAGCCTTATGGCATATACACAATTTGTGTATTTTAGTAGGAATGGCATCATTATAACCCTTATAACCCTCTACTTGGTAAAAGGCATTTTTTAAAGGTTTCCATATTAACTGCAGATTCAAGGACAAAAGATGCACACCATAACTCAACACAGAACCCAAACAAACACAAAAGGTCTGAGATCTTTGACATAATGAGAGCAGGTGTATGTGTATGCACGAGTTAAGACCCAGCACTGATAATAAAACCCTTCCGGTCTCAGAAAAGCACACAAGGTTTCAGCAGCTGTCAGGCGACGAGTGCTCAATGTCCGGTCACACTCTTTCTACTACACAAAGAAAGTTAAAAAAAACACCATACGGTGGCATTATATAACAGACTAAAGAAAGATCTCTATAAAGTTAATCACACACATTTGCACTAATACAAAACATATTTTCAGTAATTATAGTCCTGGTCTTTGAGTGCGTCTTACATAATACCATACCACAAATTTTAACACTCTGAACACTGGTTAGACTTGTTTCAGTGACAAAAAAGAATATTTTAATGTTTTGCATAAAAAGGCATGCTTTTACATTTACTTTTATTCTATTTCAAATTTTACTTTAATTTATTACATTTTACTTTACAGTAATAGTTGTTATATATATTTTAGATCTTCCAGGCCTGTGTGTGCTTAAAATGGCTTTCTAACAAGTAAAATCTAAATGTAATTATACATATATACACATATACATATGTAAATACATATGTACATATACATGTGAATTTATGCATGTACATATTTAAAATTAAAGGCTATTTTGACCAGACACTTCCAGCTCAGTCACAACCTTTCGCCTATGCCACAGAAATAACAAATTAAAGTTAAAGTTAAAATGACAAAATGAACCACATCTAAAGTTTAAATCAAACCTAAATTTCCTGGGGGATGATTATAGTAATCTTCCTACAATTGAAAGGAAACAAACAAAGTGCCACAATTAGTCGTCAAACTGCACACATCCTGTGTGACATCAAACACATAACCACCATGCTGAGAGACAGAGAAAGACATAAATGATGAAGAGACCAAACATGAAGGCAGTACCCAGCAAGGTAGCAATGCTGCCTCTTTCCCCGACTGAAAACTACAAACGAAAACATAATTTTTTTAATGATAGTGAAAGAATGGACAGTTAGAATGTTGAGCAAGCCTCTGTATGTTGGGCATAGGGTGGAAGCAGTGCAGTTAATTTGCACTTTAGAAGCTTGTGATTAATGTCCCAGAGCAGCTGTAGGGAACAACTCCCACACGACCCCCTCCAGAGGACAACAGACTCCAGGATTACACAAGCACATTACAGTTTTCTCTGGTTAATGCATTTTAAAAACAGAGCAAACAATCTGAACTAGAACAGGTGGTATTTCATCACACAGTCACCTGGATCTGGATTTCTTCTCAGTAACCAGCTCATCTCCACAGTCTGTGCAACATCAAAAAAAAAAAAAAAAAAAACACTCGCAAAGCAGAAGCAGGAATCGATTCTGCTTGCCAGTCCCCAGTCTGTGGAGCTGTTCGCTCGGTATCAGGCCTTCAGACACAGAGAAAGCAGCACCTTCATTAGCATTTCGATGCCCAGCACTCTTAATGGACTCAGCAGAAGGGTCTGTGGTTCCACAGATTTGATTTGTAGTAGCCAGATTGTCAAAAGCATGGTCAGGACAAGCTTGTGCTGATTAAAGTGTAGTAGTCTCACCTTCAAAGGTAACCCGCATTCATAAGGTACAGATTGTGGGCAGCACAGTGATGCCCACAAAAACAAACTGAGCAAGGGCATGTGCATCTTTTTTAATTTTTATTGACTAAATGAAAATGATTTTTTTAAATAATGGAAAATAAGGCCTGCTTATGTTACTGCCCTACTGTTGGCAAAAACAAAATCAATGTCAATTCAGGTTCCGTTTGCATTTGGGAACCAATTTACAGACAGATCAAATAGCCTTCAACTTGTTTTGCTTTTTAAATCACTGATCTGATTACTATTTCACTCTGTTGAACCGAATGTCCAACAGAATCTTATTCTGTAGATTTCTGAGGTCAAACTGATTTCAGTTGTGAAAACTTCAAATAAATGCCATGTGGAAACTCCCACAGCTAAAGGGAGAGAGACCATGGTCTCGTTTGTGTGGGTCCTGTGTAATTCATGGCAGCTGTGAACTGTTGGCTTAGTCGACTTTAAATATCTCTAGTTAATTACTGGTGTCTGGAAAAGCTCACTAGAGCCCCTACTGATACAGCAATACAGTCTGCTGCATTTGATTCAGTATCTGTGTACATAAGCCTTTGATTCTTGTTGCCATCTACTGTAAATCCTTTTTTGTAATGACAAGTTTATATCCTTTATTACCTTTCATTATCTTCCATCAACGACTCAACTAATAGTTATTGAAATAAACACTGTTACTATCTTCACGCTGCAAATACAATTTCTCCTTGGCCTTAAAGTTTAACATGTCCAGGTCTCCAACAAATGACCTCACAGTTCCAACAACTCTTCAGCGAGGGGATTCATTTCAGACAGGCATGCTGATAACTACCAGATGGCCATGCTGAGCGGTCAGCACTCGGCGACACAAGAGAGCCTTTGTTTTTTCCTTTTTAATCAGAGGACAGGAACAGGCAAAAATATACACACTGTTACTGATCGTTAACCCCTGCAGATAACACTGCTTCAGCTTTATGTTCTATGATGACAATTTCTGCAGATACCTTTAAAACTTCAGCTCATTCAAGTGCCACTATGACATTGTATAATCAATATAAACAGGTTAACAGGGGCTAGGCAATAAAAAATAACTAATGTTTGTAAGAAATGTTAAACTACTTACCAGTAATTAAGACTATCCAAAATGTAAATACTCTTTAACAGAACTTTCTGTAAAATTCTCTATTATAAATTTATCTTTATTGTTTCCAGAAGCATCTAAATTTGTCTGTAGCGTCATTTGCTAGTTGTCGCAGAACCGTTTCAGTTCTGTTTGGTCTGACTGCCATCTTGTGGAGGTTCATGAACTAATACATTTTAATATTCCAATTCTTAAATTGCTGACAAAGTGGATCACTGCTACATTTAATCCCTCTTTTACAATATTAGGTTATTGCTGTGAGCAGTGCAATTACTTCCAAAAGAAAATGATGGATATGCCCAATGATGGATATGTTGTTTTTCAGGGACAGCAAGTTACTTGTCAAGAATCTGTAGATTTAATTTTAAGGCAATGGAAACCACACAAAAGAAAATAATAGGGAGAAAGTAATTAATGTTTTTTTAATTAAAGAGTGTGTGTGTGTGCATACTAAAATAATTTTAAAATTATTAAATTTATATATTCTTTAATTACTAAAAAATAATTATGCATTATGCTCTCAAAAATAGGCTTCTTAGACATTGTTTTGGGGGTTAAAAATGACCCAAACATTCATGACAGTCATCCACATAATAAAAAAACTAAACTGTGCCAATTAACTGACTTATAAACTGTCTTGATGTGCCACTGCAGCTACAGACTGATCAGAAATATCGCAGTTCAGTTCACACAAGTACCTGTTATCTTATAGCCACTGGCAGCCAACTGTCCAGCCATGTATTCCCCATCAGAGTTGTTATGAGAGCAGCCCCATGTCCTTACCCAGACCTTCTGTGTGCCTGGAATTACACTGCCAATCAAAGCCAAAAACATATTAAATCAGTGAGGAATTTGATTGTACACACAGTATATTCTAACTTACACTAAACCAACAGAACAAATATGAAAACAAAATTCTATAAAATTAATATATACAGTCCGTGTACTGTGAAGGTTATTTTAAACAATGATGAGATGAAATGAAAGGGGTGCGATGTCACACCGTCAAAAATAAAGTGATTTTCCAGCTTTAACCACTAAATGGCAATAATCAGTACATGCACTGGGAAAGAAATAGTTCAGGCACACCGAGATGCAGGAAGTTATATCTAAAAATTATCAGAAAACTTTGCACATTTTTAATTATACAAATCTTAAAAAAAAATCTTAGTATGTTTCGTTTTGTTATAAACACATTTACATAAGTTATATCTGGTTTATAGCTAAATAAATTTTAAGTGAGAACAATACGCTTACATTTAAGATTCTTATTGCTAGTGTTAAGAGCTTACAGAATTTATACAAACTTACACACAAAATACACTTTTACACTGCTAATACACTTAGCAGATGCTAACTGCTTTTTAATAAAGCCCACGAACGTTTGTCGTGTGCGTGTGTGTGTGTGTACACATTTATTCATGTATTTCAGAAGTTTGAGGTACACATTTTGTAATAATAATAAACTCATTAAATTTACTGTATAACACAAGTGAAATTATGCTATACTTTAGCATCTTTAAAGTGGCCCCTGTTGGCCTAGAATTTGTGTAAATGTAAATGTAGAATTCACAAAAATGTTGGCATTTTATCAACCAGCTTTCTGAAGCATCACCATAAGATGTTTTTAAACAGCATTACAGGAGTTCCAATCAAAACTGCACTATTATTTTCTGCTTTTTCTTCAAAAACTTTGTATTAATCAATATGATGGTAATATTTGATCAAACATTTGAGCATACACCTCCAAAAAGGTGTTTTCAACTTCTGTAAAATGAGCCTGAACATTTATTAGTGTTAATGCATGTCTCACCTGTCTGTCTGAAGTTCTTCTCCAGCAGGTTGTTGCTTGGTTTTGCGTGCACGAGGTACAATGCTTCTCCTGGCAAACTGGCGCTCATGAGGAGTGGGATCATGTGAGGTCACCATATCCTCAATATCATCAACATGAGATTCACAAGCAGACGGCATGATCTAAAACAAAGAGATGTACAGATGGAACAGAGCAGTGCAGTATCCTCATAGCCAATTTAAATCAAAAACTCTATTTCCACAGTCTAAATCGGCCTGCCTGCAAGTCATTCTGATGGATCACAATATGACTGTGACACAATATGACAATATGACAATTTGACGCTTACTGAATTACAAGTTACAATGACAGACTTAAACAGACCAGGACACAAAGAAAGCCCCTTCAAAAACTGCACAATTTAGAACGAAATAATAAAAAGACATATTGCGAGCATAGGAGCTGAAAATGTATAAGAAATAATAAAAATGTAGGAACTCGAAGTTTACAGTAATGCATGAAGTCACCAGTGCGAGAGTCCACGTGTTTGACTACAGCAATGTTTAAACATCCACAAACAGGCACTTACCAAAGGGACGTCAGATTGTTTTTTACAGAGAAATGTTGACAAACCAGTGGACGACTGAGGCAAAACAGCGGGTTGTTTTTGATCTCCTATGTTTACGTTGTTGAGCGTTTAGTGCGCCATGCTGTTTCCCCTTTAACCTCGATGCGGTACGGCAAGCGGGAGAGGACAACTTTCATGTGTTAAAATTTAACCCTTTAAAGGAAATGATGCAAATAAGTTAAGTTACTAATAATACTATTTTATGTTTACACTGTTCCCTTTTTTACAGTGTGTATCTTAAGAGTGATACGAAATAATTGACCATTTACATAGTAACCAACGGGATCTTCACAATACGTTCCCATGTAATTTGATGAGTTAATCAAAATTTTTGTCGTTTAGATGGGAAAAATTGAGCCAACTTACATTACATGCTTGTTTCAAACGCATTTAAATAAGCCCAGTGAAGCTTATTTCACATGCCTGGGAAGGTCTCCTAAATGTCACAGATAGCAGTAACCTGCTAAAAGATTCATCACTGGCATGGATTCATCAGTTCTGAGGCTGTGCATTCTCACGAAGAGCTCTAAAATGCCTTAGCATGGATGATATCTTCCACAAACACCTTGTCAAACACAATATATTTCATATAATAGCAAACTATTGAAGAACTAAACATATTTTAAAGATCATTAAAGATCAAAATTTGAGATGCCTGAAACCTCAGTATACAAAAAAAGCAAGAAATATCCTTATTGTTTTTTAGACCATTTTAATTCCATGAATTTTCAATTGTACTGAGATCAGCACTGCTTGCTGGCTATTTCATTGACGTCATATGCAACTTCTCAAGAAAAGCATTAACGCTTTGCTCTGTGAATCAGAAGAAAGTTCTAGCATCATCACCTTGATTCACAGACCTTAAGGTAATGCTTTTCTATATGTAAATCCCATTTCATTAGCCAATTCCTCACAGTTCTGTCACAAACTTTGACACACCTGTTTGTTCTTAATTTGTCTTGTGCATTTTCTGTTTTCAAGGCATATTGCTTTGTTTTTCTGACACTTGAATTCTTCCTTGGTCTGTGTAATTCCATAATTGATAGCCTGGAAATGCACAACACTGCTATGCAGTTCTGGCTAAAAGGAAGCCATGGGGAAGACCAGAATTACCTTACCTTCCTTTTAGCATCACATCATGTCACCATGTGAATTTATGAGGTCAAAAATCAATTGAGATTTTAAGACAATCAATTGAAAAATTGAGATAGACGAGCTGGACACTGATGCTCACCTTTTCTATTTAGGCAGTGATTCCATGTTAGCAATGACATTGCAGAATCATACCTAGTTTGTGCTGGATCAGAATAGTCCAGTCAACTCTCATTCAGATATTGGAGAATAGCATAAAAGAATGCAAGCACATACTTTTAATGATGAATCCACTAACCCTAAATTCCACAACTAACTAATAAACTAATAAACTCTAAACTGTATTTAGTACAACAAACGTTTAATCTTCACATTGCTAAAAAAAAAATGCTTTATAAAGTAATGCATTTTTTCAGTGTGTGCTCCCGGGGATAGGCCTAACTAATGAGATCACATGCCAGAATAGTTAATTCCTTCCATGAGTCTTTTAAAGCCAATGTTATGTAAAATTTGATATGACATCTTATGTTTCGGAGGCCATTTTGCTTTAAACTTAGGTGATCATTTGTATACCTCTTTATCAGATAATGAGCCCTCAATAGCATGTTTTATAAACTGTGGCAAGCCGAAAATGTTTAAATACTTCGATCTTTAATTACAGAAATGTTTCACTTTTCAATAAGAATTAAAATGACGTGTTAGCCACCTCAATTTAAACCTGAAAACTCAAGTGAGAAATTAGCATAAAATTAAATTGGCACAGATATTTTGTATTACCACTATGATACTTACTTACATTTTATAGCAGGATTTATTTTCAAATCCAACTACTGGAAGGCCAGTGTTCTAAAGAGTATAGGCACAACACAATGTGTAGAGGTTTCTAATCTGCCTAATAAGACTTAGATTAACTGGTTTGGGTGTTTGATTGGGTTTGTCAATAAACAACAGAATAACAGCCCCTCCGGAAGCAGGACTAGACACAATGGTAGTAGTGCAAAGCCCCTGCTTGCATCAATGACCTACAAAAAAAAACTATAGAGCTGCAATATCATGATATTGCTTTAATTTTATGTTCTTGACAATTTTCAAGCCACCACAGTAAGAAAAAATTCCCTCAATGGTTTCCACTAAACGGCTCAAAAACCCTACTATCAAAGCAGTCAAACTTTCACATACAAAGCTATTTTTTCTATCAAATACACATTAGAAATGAAAACCTAATGTTATATAGATTTTCACAGTCACATTCATGCTTATATACCATAAAAATACAATATGAACAGTAATGTGTCCATTATATTGAGCTGCGCAAAACGTACAGATGTGCCTCATCCATTCCTATAATGGGAACTGCATTAACAAGCACGAGATCAAACATGCCATAAAAGATTGCAGGAAAAGAAACAAACAAAACATGTAAAGAAACTGTACTTGGTATAAAAAATATTGATAAGTACAGTGTAAATTTAATCAATTAAATAAGTAAAATTAGTTCAATTTACTTGTTAAATAAATATCAAAGAGCTGCACCATCACTTGTGGATATTTACAATTTAAATGGCCAATTCTGGAGTTTATGCAAGACAGAGAGCTTAAAAAAAAAAAAAAACCTTTGCATTTATGGGGATTCAACTAAAAAGTAATGTCGGAATTGGTACAGGAAAAACAAACATTCACATGATCTGCCCTTTTATGAAATATACAAGACTCATGTTCTCTGAATGTTCACTCTCACTACCATACTAGAATTCTACATAAGATTGTTCTATACAGAGTTCCTACCACAGATTTAAGTATATTACCACCAGGTAGAAAAATAAGGGCTGATACAAGATCAAATGAAAAGCTGCATCGCTGGTAAGGGGCACCGGAAGCACCAGTTGATGATGAGCTAATTTATTTAACACCAAAAACTTGAAAAAGTAGTTCATTAAAATGCAAAATAACAAGAGAAAGTGATAATTCAGCAGTGTACCTCTATAAATAAAAGGCATAAGGGTCTATAGCTTTATGTGGCTGCTAGATGGTTGGAGGGACTTTGATCAGGAGGTACTAGAGAATAAAACATTAAGGTATTACTGTAAATGATTAAACAAAAATAAGTTCAGAGGTAGAACACAGTTCCTAGTGCTTTCCCAAATTATACTGAATAAGAGTACCAACACAACTTGCAAATGGCTTCTTAATCAAGGTCACCTGCCTTGTTTTGAAAGCAGATTAAAAAAAAAAACTTTGCAGCACAGCAAAATGGTTTAGTTGTGCATTAAAATATCTACTTCAGTTCAAAACAGACATTTAACTTCACTCTTGCCTTTTAACATGTTCTACAGATGTCATCCAGCTACTGTCTCTACTACAGATCACTGAAAATTGAAAAAGTGAAACATGATACACATACTCACCATGACCCTCAGTGGATCAATCTCACATGCTAAACATTGGAGAAAAGAAACCATTTTTTTTTACATCATGACCCTTAAATTAAATCTCCCACTACTGTAAAGCAGTAGATATTGTAAAAAGAGAGTACAAATCATAGTATTGTGTATGGAATTTAATAGATAATTCTAATGATAAATTTTAAAGGCCTTGACAAAAATCTAGAACAATTCATTCTTGTAGTTTGAGTTTTTGGCAAAACATTTGTGGAAGCCACAATGCGTTTTGAGGAAAAAAGTAGGTGTCTGCTTATAGCAGGTGTTACGTACCTAATTTGGTACACATGGATAAGGACAGAGCTGTAACTAAGCTGTATATCAATCTCTCCAAGAACCCAGGTGATCTCCTGCATCAAAAATATAAACGGGTTGTTCCATTTACCACAATCATGGTAACACTTAAGATCATATCCAATACATTTCCAACACATCAGTGTCTATGTCAATATGCCTTGAAATCCATGAGGCCTCTGAAGGGAGAACAATGATGATTGTGGGTGGGTTTTCATTTGCTCTATAGGGCAGAACTCCTAAACACCCTGCTCATGCTGCCAGTGACTCACAGAGCAATAGTAAAAGCAACGGTAAGTAATTCATTTAAGTCAATGTTGGTGATGCAACAAAGTGACGCAAACAAGCAGCAAAGCGGTGACTATCAATGGGAATGCAGATAGCAATGTGCTATCTGCATACAGCTGATAGCACACAAGTGTAGGACCACCTACTAGAAACTAGTTTGGAGACCAGCAACCTCCAGCGATTTAATCTTTAAACAGACAGTGTGACTGTGCCATCAGGGTGCTGACAACCTGGATCACTCAGGCTTGTTCCAGTCAGACCTGCATCCATATGATTGAAAACATTCCTAACTGCACAAGAGATCATCTATATTTGGAAGCCGGTCAAGGTCATCAAAGAGGTCTGTGATTCCTTCCTCCTCCTCAAGACTCATCAGGTAATCATCACCGAATGGAGGAGAGCCCAGACTGATGAAGGGCCCTTCACTGCTGGGGATCTGATCCTCTGTTTGCTGAAGGAGACTGGTGAAGGGAGACGTAATGGGGGAGAGGTTGGTAACAGTCACAGCTGGACCACAATGACTGGAAGCAGCATCTAGAAAAGGAAGGAAAAGAGCAGGAAAGAGAGAAACCAGAAGGAAACACAAAACAGCTATTTAAAACATTGTAACAATTATCATGTATATATTATTAAACAATTACAATATATTTTAAGCTATTATTAAAGTATCACTTACATTAAGACAGAAGAATGCTTTCTTTTCAAACAAATTTGCTGGGGTACAAGCACACTCAAATCTCGTATGAAACGGAACAAAAGAAATTACAGATCACTTACCATCTAATACTTTCATGAAAGGTGAGGAATTGGCCTTGGTGTCATAGTTGCCATTTTTCACAGGGATGTCAGTTGTGTTTTCATCTGGACACAGGAAGACATCAATAGGAGCCTTTGTGCTGGTCAAATGCACCTGTAAACCCTGCACAGAATAAAACCACATATTTATCAGAAAGGCAGCACTGATGATGACACTAACATTAAAACAGTAAACAGTAAAAGCTCTTTACACTTAACCAATAACCATTTATTTCAAATCTTCTAAAGTCACAGGACAACTGTATACAGACATTATATATAAATATATAAAGTTTATATTGTTTGTATTTTACTATTCAATTTGTATTTATAGTTAAACACAGTTTGTTTTGTTATAAGGGCAAAAATTGATCACTTTTGTTTTGGGATAAACCATTTCTTTAGATATTTCTAACTCACCTCTTCAGGATCTGGCACTTCCAGTTTTGTTTCAGACGGTGCTTTGACCACAATTACAGTCTGATCTTTTAGTTTACGGTCCTGCCGCAAGTCCTGATATGTCACGTATGCAAATGTGAAAGTGGTCAAGAAAACTTAAATGTGATTTATAGGTTGGCTGCATTTTTCATGGAGAACTACAGAAGCAAAAAGACAAAATCAGGTTTTTTAGGCTAAGTAAGGATATTTTTGATTATGTGATGATTCTGTCATCCTCTTGACTTCCTGAGAGCAGCTCTGGATCAACTCGTCAAGTCTGCGCTCTTCCTCCACAAGCTGCGTCATTTCACTGCTCAGGGTCTGTCTCTGAGACAAAACACCATCCACCTCAGACAGGCTACAGCCCCTGAAGAAAAGAAACAGCATGTGAAAGTTTTATGGCATTTAAAAAAATGTATACTAAATCACCATGCAAATGCAATGTGTTTTAANGTTTGGAAGTAGGATGGGATTTTATGCATTCAAAGCTAGCCTGCTATTTTAAGCCTCTCTAAATATCTACCCTAGCTTTAACTTTAAAAAAGCAATAGGTTGTAATTTGTCAATGACATTCAATTAACATTTATATGTGCTTAAGGAAAACTACTATTGATATCAGTAACTTGTTCATTGGTTTTATTGGATCAGGGGTATGAAACAATTCAGGCCGTTAAGTCCTAGTTGTATTAAGCCTAAAATAAGGGACGGCCGATACGTCTAAAATCACTGACTAAATGCATTTCTGACCAACTATTAAAGTTTGTATCAAATGTTGTCCCTCTGAAGCTCAAGTTGTGCTTCAACTTTTTCCAGGTTACACCAGCTATCTTGTAGGGGTAAAATGCTGGCAAGTACCTCACAACACTGTATGAAACTCTTCCCCCAAAGTTTCATTCACGTCAAGCTACTGACATTTGGCTCTTTCAACAGGAAGGCAGCCATATTGAGCATTGCACTTTCCCCCATTCACATCAACAGAAGTGCAACATCTTAGGCTTTCATTTTTGGCCAAAGACAAGACATTAAGTAAAATCTGACTTCATACAGTTTTTAATTCACCCAATTACTGGATGACAATTTCATTTCTCTTATGCATAGCTCCTACAGAGGTTGCTGAGGTGGGACACCCCCCCCCCATTAAAAATGCCTCAGAAAGAAACTCTCGCTAATTTTCAAATTTTCCATCTGCTTTCGAAAAAGCGGTATAAAGTCAAATGGACGGCTCAAGTGTTTCACTTAAAAAATAATTCACATCCCTGCAAGATGAATCACTTGGAAAGAATTCAAACCTGCATACCACCTACAATAAAACATGCAAAATATACTTTTTTTAAAAGCTTACCAACATGTACAGACTTTAACCCAATAGACAAGGACATTACAAACCTTCACTGTCTATATCATACAAGCTGCAGTTTAACTGTGGTAAACTAATGAACATGCTCCAAGTCATTAATCGAATGTGCCACATTCTGTAACTGCTATATAAGCCACACTGTTGCGAGATGCGTTCACACCTTCTCTAATTCAGCTACACGCAGAACAAAAACCACCGGCTGTGTATTTAGCATCAGCCTGTCTCCACCATAGACACACACACTCACAAACCTCTGCAGAGCAAAACTGTGCTGCACATAACCACCTTAAAGACTTCCTGTGTTCTGTGGCTGTAGCATGCTGTCCAATGTTATAAAAAAAAATGCTAACAAAAGCACCTACATGTATAGAAATTTCCACAAAGCATAAAAGCAAAAAAGCAAAAAAAGTGGGAAAAAGTGGCATGAAAATTTAGAAACCAGCATAGCAAAACAGTACATACATCCATTGAATGTTGTTTTTGGATTTCTTTTTAATGAGGTGAACTCCTTCAAGAACATTGGTGATGTCGTAGAGGCGCCTCTTCTGGACTTTGAGGATCTCAGAGGCCTGGTTCAGGTCCACCACACCATCAGATGACTGTGCTAAAAGCTGCACAAACTTCTTTGTCAATAAACCCAGGGAGGTATCGTACCGCGTCTTCTCTGATGGAGACTTTGGAGCTATAAATCAACACAATAGAAAAGGAAACAAAAGTTCAGGAATGATTTTAGGAAACTTTAAGCAGAAAGAAATGAGAAATAAGCATAAAAACATTCACTCTCAAACACATTTATATTGTCAGGCCTTTGTAAATTGCTGTCGATTGAAATCACAATATGATATCTGTTGTGGTTAATTGTGGCATGGTATTGTCAGTTATTTTGCAATAATTACATATGCATTAACAGAGTTTAAAAGTGGGTTTCCTTACTTTTATTTCCCTTTATAACACCAAGTGGAGTTCCTGTCTGGGTCTTGGGTGTTTTAGCCCCTTCAGTCATATACAGGTGATCACTGTCATCCAACGCCAACCGCCTCTTTGCCTGGTGAGAACAAATAGATGTCAGACAAAGACGAAACTTGACCATTTCAAACATTTAGCATAACATTACAGAATTTAAGTCTGAGAAGCATTTCAGACAAAATGGCAGGTAAGAAAATGTGACAATGCAAAGATCTCATCTCCATAAGCTACCTAACAGCAGTCAAAGTGCATCTATTGGAAAATGTCTTCCATTTTTACCTTTCCATTATCATCTTTAACATTCATACATGTTAAACTGATGTATAAAGGAGGGGTTGTATGTTTTTTAGTGTGTGCATTTCTTTTTCCATGCATGGTTAAATAAAACATGCAACTTATAGTAAAAAAAACTATAGTATAGCAGAAAGACACAAACATGGTAACGCCTTTTAATGTACAGGAAATCTCACAAAATTTGCTCATATCTTTAAACGCTGGTCTATCTGTCATAGTTTAAACTGCATACCCTTGCCTGCAGACATTCCATCTCCTTTATCTTGATGGCAGAGTTGTGAGGACTGCCTGAACAGCCATTTTGTGCTGGAATATGAATTGCTTTTAATGAAGCAAACTCCACTACAAAGTCTAAAACTCCACTACAAACAGTAAAAAACTCAAATTACTTTGTCCTTCTTTAGCTCAAAGTACAGGCACAATTGCATTTCACAAAGGTTAAGAAACGTTTATAAAAATGGTTTACTTGTGAGAAAGCTATACTAAAGTACTTTACAGCATTCTAAAATTACATTAAGAGTAAACACCCTGATCTGGAGAAAAAAATAGCTTATACATACATTGAATGGTAAAATGGCATTTAAATAAGTTAATAGGGTTTCAGAGGCTGGCAAGAAGCCATTTCAAACTAGAATACGTAGTCACAATGAGGAATGATATTAAGAACCATGTTTAATGTGGAGCGTTATCACAGTCTTTCAGAGAAATGCTATTCACTGCCATTCATTTGGTACTGTATAATAGTGTAAGCCAAACACTTAACCCAGAGCAAACACGGAAGCATGCAGCCGAAGCCCGAACCATTTAATAATAATATACTAACTATACTAATATAATAACACTTCATTTAAGTAAAGTTAATGTAGCAAAACATTGTGTTGGGAAAAAAAAAACAGTAAAGCTCCTAAATTACCACTAAATTACTAAATTAAGCTACCAAAACTCAACCAACCGTCCACACTGCATTTACTGTAATGTTGGATATGAATATATCAACTTCACACGCGATTATTGATTTTATACACTTTCAAAGTATGTAAGTGGGGTAAATGAATGCGGATTTTAACACCTTTCTGTACTTTATGCTGACACTTGTATGTTCGACAACAAACGTTTAAATTTAATAAACGTATTTAAATGGTTGAGGGAAAACAGATCGTTAGGCGATTACGTTCAGCTACCAAAGAAATAAACCTGAGCAACCCTTCCCCCTCCAGTCACTCTAATATCACGAACACAGGGCCTCGACATCGTGCCATATTTGCACGACATACAATTTAGTTTTAATACGAGAATATAGACTTTATAATCACAAACTCAAACCAACTGCATAAGTCGATCTTCGCGTGTGCATGACGCCCAAATATAGTCAAAGCTAAGTTGCTATTTAGAACATGCCAGTTATAATGCTTTTAACCACGCGAAAGCCCATGAATACACTTAATACAGAAAAGACCCCTTAAGCACACTGGTGAGGTGGTCTCATACTTGATCTGTAGTCATTTTACTCATTAGCAATCTGCTTTAGCTAAGCTACAGTAAGGAGCAGCACGACGCCCCTCTCTTCCTGCGGTTAAAGATATTTATTTACAAATGGTCTGCATGATATTACCGGTGGTCGTCCTAACGTGGGCCGCTGTCCGGTTCCATGTGTTCCGTTTGGGGTGGTGTATAAACTGGACGATGGAGAATCGGACAGGCAGACACTAGAGGTCTGCGAAATGCACGGCGGTGGGGTTATGATCTGTATAAATGTGGCAGTGGGCAGATTAGAGGTGAAGCGATCGGACAGTGCTGTTAAAACTGCGTTTTTGTCCAGCGAAGAGCTACCAACCCCTGCGATTATGACTTTCTCCGGGGCTGGTGGGACGCCTCTTCTCATCGTTGTGGACTCTGGTGTCCTTTGTCCCTCCTTCAGTTTAAGTTCGTTTTTCTGCTAATCTGCCGCGTTAATTTTACAAATACGCTCAGCTAACATGAGATCAAAGTCTTAGCTATCCATCTGGCTGTGATTGACCCTATATTGGCGGCTGATGCAAGGTAGATGCTTTAGATTTTGAGGTAGACGCGAAGCGCTCTGCCGCCAAACTGAAAAATGGCTCCAGGAAGCTGACAATGAATGAGGGGATACAGTTTACGCGCGAAATGCCCTCCCGCGAAACTCAGATTTCCCGGGAAGTTTTCAAATTATATTTGCATAGGGCACAAGATTGGACGTGTAAACGACTGACCACGCCTTTGTTTGACTGTTTCTTTGTACCAGTTCTACCAATGAGAAAACGCCACCCTAGACGCAAAGTTGTAATTGGTCAATTGCAGCACGTGTACTTAAACGTCAAAACGAAACGGGAACGCACATAGCATGCGGTTGTTAAATACGTCAATAATAAATTAAAGCCGCGATCGTTGTATATAACAAAACATTGACTTAAATGTCGGCTTTGTCCTTATTGACCTATTTATTTTTCTTGTTCCTGTAGCAATTTTGTTTGTTGTATCCCAAACTTCATTTGATATATATTTAATGTACTTTGACATGGATATTTTTAATTTGCATGTTTGTTGTTGTATTGGTCTAACGACAAAAGCTTTTAACAGGAGCAAATTACAAATGTCACCTGTGATGTACTAAGTCAAGCATTAAACTCTAGCAAAGTATGACGATGATTTGTAATCGTGTTTTGTCACTATGCTCTTCCGTTATTCTCTAACACTAATTATCAGCAGGTGGCGCGCTATACTAACAGCACAGGGAAATACAGAGCAACGTTCGTAAACAAATACTAACATTGAAGGCAGCACACAAACAGTGGTACGTTTCTGGCTTTTAAGAAGTGAATGCAGTCTAAAAGTCTTTCTTTAAGTTAAAGTAAAAAACCTAACAAAGCACAAATAAATGACAACATAAAAAATAAACTATATACATGCGGGATGAAAGTATTAAGAAGCAAGTCGTAAGTTAATCGTTAAGATAATCGTAATTATTTAATACCTTTACAGTAAATTGGAAATAGTTCAATTGTACAGTACAATAGTACAATTGTTCCTTCGTATAAATGTATTGTTCTGACTCTCACACTGTCACCTTGTGCATGTATTCATGCACATTGTCTGACTCTGAGCTGTGGGAGGTTGAGATTTCCACACACTCCAATAAACTCGGTCTACACGCCCAGCTGACAGCTCTACTAACCCCGCCTTAACAATCTGCCTCAACTCCATCCAACTTTCTTAGAAGATAACACTTAATTTCCGTCTTCGGACAAACCCCCATTAGGATGCTGCTCTCCTGATATCGGCCGAGTGCCTGGACGCGACGCATTCAGTTGTATGTTTGGCGATACAAGCGCGCAGTGCGACGTCCGAATCTCGAAACTTGTTGGTTTGAGTCATGCATAATGGACGAAAACACTGACATCGAGTTTAAAACTACTGGATCCTCATTGTTGAATCCAGTAAGTGATCTGGTTGGAGTCCCGTTGGATCAGGTAAGTGATATCAATATCTAAACATGATGTTTGAGTGTCTTTGGGCTGTGATGTAGCACTATCTTCCCAGTTTGCAAACGAAGTAATTATCTTAAAGTTTTATTGGTAATAAGTTAAATGAGTGGATAAGCTAATTGTTTCTCGGGGTTTTAGATGTTGTGTAAGACCGATCCAAAGCTGTTAAAATGGTTGGAACATCTATCTTCTCATCTTGTTTCGTTACAGCGTCAACAGAGTAACTTTTGATTCTAAACATATAAAACGCCATCTATAACAGACATTATGATTATTATGTATTTTACTACATATTACCTTTTATCGCTTGTGCAGGTGAATTTCATTGCCTGTCAGGTGTTTGGACTAGCAGCTGCTTTCTGGTTTCGGCTGTATCTCACTCCTCATCATGCCACCCCTGAGGTTCGCCATGCTGTTGCTACTCTCTTCGGAGCTTCATTCATCATGTTTTGCTTTGGCTGGTAAGAGAGACGCACTTACATTATAGTCTTCAAAGTCGTTTGGCTTTTCTCTTGGTTTGAACGTTCATTTCTCCCCTATGTGTAAATATCTCAAATCTTTTACTGTACCATGGTATACACTTTAGTGAAAAGCATTTTTAGTTGGTAAAAACAATTCAGAAACACAATGTTTTCACTATTCGATAACAGAAATCTGCAACTGAAACCTTTATGAAAACGCTTTATATAACAATATTTGAATTAATAACAATAACAATTTATGTATTGATACATTTCATGTAATGGTGCATTTTTATGAATATTGTAGGAATTTATATTTTTTTGTGCCTAAATAGGTAGTTGTCAACATTCTGTTTCAATATTTCAAGAATTATTTTCAGGTATTTTTTTCCAGAACTTTAATTTCACATATTTATATGTGAAATATGCAAACATAATTTGTCAGTGTCTGGGCATTTTGAAACTGCTTTACACACACACACCACATGTTGACCTCAAAACAACATTGAATGCATTTTAGATTACGTAATGATGAGGAAATGACATCATCAGAGTATTAAGAGCCGACAACTTTAAAGTTGGCAAGTTTTACCCTTAATTAATATTTAGAGTTTTTGTTCCCACGCTTGACAAGATTTAACAAGCATACTACATCCACCCATTTAAAACTGTTAATTTTCACTACTGGTTTTAGGATAGTCATATTGTTGAACGTGAACTAAAGGAGGCCATACATTCCTTTTTAAAAGGGAAAACAGAAATTCAGTTTAAATTTATCAACCCCAAAAAGTGTAGAATTATATCAATATATATTTTTGAATATAGTTTCATTTATTAGTGCTTCAAGACAGTGTCTAGTTAAAACAAAACAATATCTACCATCATTAAAAAGCCACCAGTTTCTTGTTTTTGCATTGGAACTGCAGCAGTATTAAATGCTGTGAAACTTCTGTAGGATAGATTCCTGCCATGTAGCAACAGTTTTGTAATAGATTAATTTGAATCCACTGTGTGTTGATGTTGACTGGAGCTTTCAGTCTGCTGACTCAGACTAAAATAATACTTTGGCCAAAGAACAATGGTAATTATGTTAAAATCTGAAATAATTCCCTACTCTTATTACACTTTGTTGAATCTGTTGAGACAGGTATGCTGTGCATGTCTTCATTCTGGTGTTGGTTTGCTATGGGATAATGCTGAAAGCCAGTGTCCACAGTGTTCACAGGTGAGTAATACCTTGTGTGTTTGCGCAACATTGCCCGCTCATCACACAAAGCATTCTGAACTCTGAAACCTGTATTTTTGGGGGTTGGCAGGTTGTTCAGAGTAACGTACAAGACAGGGTGGGTGTCATTTTGATCTTGTGGTTAGTGATGGTATCAGACAGGAAAATGTTCTTGTAAGACCTGTTTTGTGCTGTTTCAACACTATTTCCAATTTTGTGGAATTTGGTGAGGCTCAGAAGAACTGGTGGCAGCTTTTTTTCATACTTGGCTCATAAAGAAAGAATTTCATGATTGGTATACAAACAATATGGGAGTATAACCCCCCCCCCCCATTGTTTCAGTATTTTCAGTATTTTTGTTGCCATAGAATTGATTCTTTTTGTACTGTGAAAATCCATATATAATGAGGCTTTGATCATTACTGTGCAGAAACAATGGTGCAAATGATACACATTAAACAATCTTTGAAAATCTAAAAATGTTTCCTCTCTGAACTGAACTGAAATACTTTATGCTCTTATTCCAGGTACACAATGGCTGTATCGGTTGGATACCTCACAATTTGCCAAGTGAGCAGAGTATTCATATACAACTATGGCATACTGTCCACAGACTTTTCAGGGTAAGGAATTAAATTAACAGTTCTGTCATTTCTTTTACCTCCATAATCCATACATTACTACAGATTCAAATGACTGAAACTCCATGGGTCCAGATATCAGAAAGCATGAGTTGTGAAATCATAGGAGTGGAGTTTCTGTCAAATGTGATGGAATTTTGGTTATTGTCACCACTAACAATTTGCAGCAATAAACTTTAGTTTACTTAATGGTTGAGTAATGATTACTGGTGCCAAATGAAAAGATTTATGTGTAGTGGGAGGCAAGTTTCGATAACTCTTGGTCACTTTTAGAGCCTGGAGTTTAATGTGTCAGTGAGTCTGGCTGGGAATAAACCTCTCTGTACCTGGACTGTGACTTAAATATAAGAATTAAAAATATATTTTCACTCATATTTTTACTACAGTGTTTATCTCATGTTCTTACAAATTATCTCACACAAATACCTCCATATATTTGCACACCTACAGTTCTTGCCACTCCTCAGGGCTTGGCTTTGTTCCTTATCTACTACATAAGTCTGTTTTCATTTGTAGGTTTTTTTACACATCGTTGGATAAATAAGAATTACAGATAACAGTTTACCTGCCTGGGCTATTGACATCTTTTAGTCGTGGCGAGTGTTTGTCCCGTGTGCAGGCACGAGTCAAATCAGCTGAATCATATTAGACCATTAAACTGTCTGTTTATGTGTTTCCCCCATCAGCAAGCCTCTTGTTCTCTTTCTTGTGCTTACTGCTTTTACTGCATTCCAAGCATGACATGCAGTAGTTGAGTGCTGACCATGTTATTTTCTTCTAATGCGAGCGTGTGCGTTTAAACAGTATCATCCAGTTCATTTATGGTGGGCTGCAAAAATTATATATTTTGGTTGTGTTGTATATTAGGTTGTGTTATGGTACTTTCCTGATGGAAATCAAACTTATTAAAGTTATAAGCTTAACACTGAGAAAACTTTGGCTGACAGTGATACTGGCATGTTCGTTTACAGTGCCACCCATTATGTCCTACCAATTCTGGCTTGTGCCAAATGACAGCCAGTGTTACATGACCACTGTGGCACAAAGTCAGCAGTATACAGGCAGCACAGAGAGCATACTATCTGCTGGCTTATAACCGCAAATCAACCCACACTGGTGCGAGAGGTCACAGTTTGGTCATGGGCAGGGCAGGGTTTCTCTTTGTGTCATTGATGGAAATTTAGTTTCAATTAAATTCATATTTATTTGTATGGTGCTGTACACAATACACAATACATTTCATCTGAAATCATTTTAATGGATCGATACTGGAGCTGGCCTAATCTGTAGCTACCCTAAAGTATCCCAAGTTACAGGAGGCAATAAATAAAGAATAAAAAATAAAGACAAATTAGCGTATCTGCAGTTTGTAACATTACTAGCACAAGGTAATCATTAACATTTTGATAAATGCACATTGTGAACATGCTCTACCTCCTTTAGTGGACTTTGTGATTTAGTTTATATCAGTTCAGGTCTCTTTATTTATAAATTACTTATATTTATAATTTACTTACTACAGACCTAGTATCCCTTATTAGTTTTATTAATATATATCTTGCACATACTATTTGCAATAATACCATGTATTATGAAATGTAACATTCTAAAAGCATTATATCAATAAATTAAATAGGAAAAAAATTAATTGAGGCCTTGTAAGAAACTTGTAATAAAAGAAAAAAGATGAAGAAAATAACTTGTTATCCAACACTTTATAGCTTTCACATTTTCTGTCAGTTTGGGAAGGTTAAGATTTTTTTTCATTTTCATCTTGGGGAAAGACATAATATCACCAATATCACAGTGAAAACTAATCCCATGTTTTCTAATAATACTGTTATGAAAATGCTCAGACACAATAGCTCTGTCAGTAGTTTAGTTGGTACCGGGTCTAATAAGCATGTTGTGGGTTTAAAGGAAAAGATGGTTTATTTAGCTCTTCCTGTCGCCTCTTTGTAAGGATCTGCAGCTTTTTATAAGGAGCGATTATTATTGAGGGTATTGAGAATCGTCAGACACAGTCCGATGGTGTAGTGTGATGGCATGTTTGGTTCGTGTGATGTTTGTGCATTTGTTTATCTGGCAAAAAATTGTTGTTTTTGTTTGTTTGCTAAGAGTTTGCAGGCTTGGATTCCAGAAACTTGAGTTGGATTCCAAGTTGTTTTGATAAAAGAACATATCTTTGGCACACTGCTGTTAAAAGCAAACGTAATGATTAGAGTACAGCACACAACAAATATATAAGCTCTTTAAAAATAGTTTTTGTCACGCACAGAATCACATATAGCATAACTATAGCATGACTGATGATGAACACAACTTGTCATATACTGGGTGTGATTTAGTTTGAGGGAAAACAAATCCCAGTTACCATGGCTGCCCATTTACTATGGAGAAAACAGAGAGAAACAAAAGATATTTCCTATTAGGCCTTTACAGAAAGAGGAAACCGGCGCAAAGGTAAACTGTCTATATATGTGGCTAAAACAGCCTGCAAAAAACATAAGTTGTCAGGACATTTATTTAGATCCTGTTTCATACATACTATACTTCTGATGAATTTGTAGCAGTTTGGTCTAAACATTTGAAACATTTCTCTGTTTCTCTTTAAGGATAAATGTGGGCGTTTTTGGTTGTTGTTTGTTATATTGAGATAAAAAAATCACATTTCTTGTATGTTTATTTTAGGCCTTTAATGATAATAACACAGAAGATCACCACACTGGCCTTTCAGGTGCATGATGGTAAGCAATGAATCTTCTTGACTGAACAACAGAATCCTCTGTAAACATGCTGCAATAAACTACATTGAACTTCCTGAATGAGTTCAGTGGATCAGTTTAGGAAATACTGTTTGCTTTTCTATATGTTTCAGGGATGTGTCTGAAGCAGGAGAAACTTACAGATCAGAGGCATCTGGCAGTACAGTATGAATTTTTAGTTTTACAGTCAAATATAACTGAACAAAAATCAATGTGCAGGCTTTAATATTTTAAATCTAAATAGAGAAAAAAAGCAAAGAAGCCTGACATTGTTTCAGTGTTTTTGGGATCAACACTAGCTTTGCTCTAGTGCCAGGCTATGTTTAAAGACTAAAACAATGATTAATCAATATAGAAACAGCAGCTTATTTCATAGAACTGGGTTTAAAATAGCCCCCATACCCCATAGTGGACATCAACAAATACATTCTTTCAATCCCATGATGCACCGCAGTGTAAATCCGATGTACGCTTAATTGCTCCCTGCTACTCATCCACTGTGAGGTTCACGTCAAATTAATTCTTGCATCTTGTCAAGTGCACTCATTCGCTTACATGTTTTTATTCCCTTCTTTAAGTGGGCTATGCAGAAAAAATAGTGAGTCGGGGTGCTATTTTGTACACGGCCCTGATATTTCTCAATAGACATGATTATTAATGACAACTATTATCATTTTTTCTTTATACAGAAGGTTAGGGCTGGGCGATATGACCAAAAAAATTATCACGATATAATAGTTYATATTGATCGGTATCGATAATTATTGACATTTTTAACTTTATTTTATTTTTTTAAAAGACAAGTATAAAAGTTTACATTTAACCAGTTTTTTTTATTTATCCACATTAAGGCAAATTATATTCATTTTAGCAGTCAAAAACTTGTAAACAAAAGTTTCTTTTTTGTCTTAAAACAATAAGTGTTAAAAACACAATAGCGCATATGTATTAAGTGACGTGGCTCTCACTATATTCGCCCGCTGTCAGTGGTGATGCAGACTGGTTGTTTTCATTCAGACCCATGAGACCAGGGCATCAGTCAGGTTTGCGCAATAAATTACCCTGTGTGGTCTTCGGTAAAATATGCCGTTTCCAAGCATTTACTCTTCAGATTTCAATCACCGTCTATGAAATGCACACTTAAGCTAATATATGAATCACACGTGCGACTCGTCCACATAACTGCGGTTTTTACAAGCTTACACGCAACATTGTTCTGATGATTGGCTGTTTGCGTGTCATCGGCAGCAGCGCTCATCTTTAAAACATCTGATTGGCTGTTTATGATCCACGAACTGCACGCGCGGAATTTAATGACAATATTGAGGCTATACCGAAGAATTTTTATATCGTTACCGACAATTGCATACCGTCAATAAATATTGATACCGTTTTATCGCACAGCCCTACAGAAGGTTAATATGTTAATCCTTTTGCTGTTTTGTTCTGCTCTGTCTCTTTTTACAGCTATAGGCCATCGTTTTTGGAGTACCTCAGCTACAATATAAATTTTCTGAGTGTCCTGGTGGGGCCGTGCAGTAACTATAAGGATTACATAGAGTTTATAGAGGGCCGTCATGCTCAATGCAGGCTGAGGAGAGTTAAAGACAGCAGCTATCAACAAAATGGCTGGAACAGAATGCCTGAGCCATCGCCTGTGGTGAGACACAAAGACAGTTCATCCAACCATTGCCTTAGAAATAAAGAGGTTCTGGGCAGTAGAACAAGCATACCAGATTTCAAACTGACTAAGAGAAAATAATTCATTCAGAGTTCATTATTAGAGTACCATGATTTAGACATGAAAATTCTGTCATAGTTTACTCATCCTCCCGAGCTGCATGTTTTTATCCTATTGTGGAACACTAAGTGTTGCACTACCTTTGTGTTTCATGGAAGAAAGAAAATCATTCAGGCTTGGAACAACATGAGGGGAAGTAAACAGAATCTTTGTGTCTGGGGGAACTATGTCTTTAAATGTGTGTTTGTCTGTTCTTGTAATATTGGACTTATAATTGTCATAATAAACAACAACATAATATACTTAGAACCCTGAGGTCTCTGCGGTTTTCTAGACTAACAACAGCGGCACCAAGTCATGCATATTTCCCAAAGTGCTTCTGGTTGAGTGTTAATTTCTGCCATTGAGAGAAAAAACTGTTATTTTTTACAGAGGGCTGTGATTAATAAGCTTCTTGTGTGCACTGGTTGTCTGCTCTGGTTCTTCATCATCACCAAAGCATTCCCCATAACCTACAATGTGGACCCACAATTCATCAGCGAGGCATCATTCATTACCAGACTGGGTTACGCCTTCATTTCCATCCAGGCAGCCAGACCCAAGTTCTACTTTGCCTGGACCCTTGGTAAGCAGATGTGGATTGGTAAGAAGTGGATTGTTACCAGACACTACACACACTGTTATTGGCTAAAAATGAAAACGTGGTATATGTTGAAGTTCTAGCTGCAATGTTTACATTTTATTTCCTAAGAGTTTGTTCCAAAACAGACATGCTGTAGTAGTATATGACAAAAGTTTAAGCCAAGCTGCAGACGTTGGGGTTTCTACAGTCAAAGAAAAAATTTGAGGAAATTTGTAGTTTCCCTATTTAAAAAAGTGTTCATCATATGGAACCACACAGCTAAGAACCATTTCAGCTGTATGGTTTCATATAAAACATTTGTAGAATCTTTCTGTTCCACAAAAGGTTATTTCTAAAGGAAAAATGCTTTTTTGACCACAAAAGGGTAAGAAAGAGATGGTTCCTAAAAGAACATTTAACAAAATGGTTCTTCTGTGGCATCACTGTGAAGAACCTTTTAAGAGTGCCGTCTTTCAAATGAGTGGTATCTAACATGCAAATGGAAATTAGTTTAACAGCCTCTGTGGAACAATTTTAAAAATATACTTGTACAATAATCAACATTAGGAAAAACACAAAATTTAATGAAGTAAAGTTGTTTTAAATTGTCTTTATTTGATAGTTTTGATTTATTTGTCTAAATAAAGGAAAGTTGTTTTAAATTGTCTTTATTTGATTTAAATTGTCTAATTGATAGTGTGGTTTATTGTTCCGTGTACAGCGGATGCGGTTCATAATGCAGCGGGGTTTGGAATCAGCAGTGTGGATGAGGGAGGAAAAGTGTCCTGGGATCTTGTCTCCAACGTTCACATCTGGAAGATAGAGGTGTGTTCACTACAACAGTATTGTGAAGTCATTTGTTTTATTATGTAATTTTCTAATGGCACACAAGGGCTGTGAATCACTCATATTGTTTATTAAAATGAAATCTTCCTTTGTCCACAGACAGCAACAAGTTTAAAATCATTTATTGACAACTGGAATATACAAACTGCTTTGTGGCTGAAAAGGTGTGTTTAAAAAGTAATATTTAGAATTTGCATAGTGACATTAGACATTAAACAATGTAATTGCTATTAGGTCTTAATGTTCAGTGTTGTCCCTGTTCTATGCCTCAGTGTGTGTTATGATCGAGCTCCGTATTACCGCACACCCCTCACATTTCTGCTGTCGGCCATCTGGCATGGAGTTTACCCTGGATACTACTTCACTTTCATCTCAGCTATACCTATCACCTTTGCAGCCCGTGCTGTGAGTGTTTGTTTTTATATCTGGTGGGCACTTTATATTCCATTGATTTTAGACTCGGCCAGCAAACCCTTTTATCCCTTAACCCTACCTTTACACCTGCTCCTAACCTTTACAGAAAAGTTATATAAGTATTAAATATCATTATATAACAAACAAATTGTGTATTAAACACATTCAACATTGATTTAGCATATTTTTGAAATTACGACGTAAAGCCTGACACCCCCCAAACACACAGACACATACATACACAGGTTTTCTCCTAAATAAGTCGTTTTATTTCAGTTGTTTTTATATGCAAAAAATTGTAATTACTTTAGATTAACACTAACATTAATTACTTGCTTTAACAAATGAGGACATTCTAAATGTCCCCAAAGGATTTAGCTTGGAATTTGGGGATAGATTTGTTACACACAAACACTGCAGCTTCCTGTTGCACCTGCAGCCCGGATGCATCAATCATTCACATCTGCAGCTTGTGCTGTTGGGCTGGTTGCTCTGCATTTTCTGTCAGTCACAGCAGTCATGCATAACACACATGCTGCAATCACTCTCTCATTCTCAGTATCTGTTTGTAAAGCGTAGGCTAGGTGCTGGGTTTCCATTAATTTATTAAAGCGAGGCATGGTCAGGGTCAGGCGGGGTCAAAACACAGGCAAACAGGTATGTACAAGGTAATCCAAAAGCGTAGTCCAAAAACAAGGCAGGGGTCAGGGCAGGCAGAAAACAATCACAAAAACTAGAGAGCAGTCCAATGTCAAAAACCAAACAGGCAAGGTAAAAACAGGCAAAACAGGCAAGGTAAAAACAGGCAAAACAGGCAAGGCAAAAATTGGCAAAACAGGCAAGGCAAAAACAGGCGAAACAAGGCAAAAACAAGGACAGGACAGAACAACATGGGCAACTTCCTGTTTGCTAGGCTAGGTTTTATAGCTAGCAAACAGGAAGTTGCTACAGAAGAAACAGAGGGAGCCAATGCCAAGGGGAAAGGGCCCCCTCTGTTGGCCAGGCATTACACTGTTTCCATTTCTCCCCATGCAAATGAAATTTACATGCCAATTCGTATGAATCAATGTCACATGACTTCAGAATAAATAAGTTTCATTAGAAAGTGTAGTTTCATCTTCGTGTACACACTTTCAACAACACCTGTAAACACTTATTACTGCCTTTGTTTTGATTGGATGTCACCAGGTACGCAGAAACTTCCGGCAGTATTTCTTGTTCTCCCATCAGCTCAAGTTGTTCTATGATGTGGTGACCTGGGCAGCCACTCAACTGACTATCTGCTATGTTGTAATGCCCTTCCTGCTGCTGGCAGTGGAACCCACCATCACATATTACAGGTACACATTCAGTTCTGCTAGTCCTGCCTAGACTCTTGATTATTATCATCTATTGGCCCAGCAGTAATATTATTATTATCAGAACATGCCTGAAGGTTGTGGTCAGTATTTCCTTCCTTTCACAGGTAGATTAAAGGTGTAACTCTAAAACTACTACTTTTATAATTTTTACAATTGTTTTTTGTCCCACCAATTGCGACAGGCTACTTTTGTTGATTGCTGGGTTTTTATTTCAAATTTATTTTTATTTCGATTTGGAGCCCTGCCCACTGTAAAATCTGATTGGTCCCCAATCTTGCCCAACACAAGTTCATTAAATCAATAACTCAAAGCATTTATCATAAGTGAGTGCATGTCACGGATAATTTGTGTACAAAATTATAACAGAAAATGTGCTTAATTGTGTAAATAATGTCAAGGCCAAAAATCATATTGGTCTTTAAAAATAGGCTTTATATGTTATTACATTTGTTGCTAAATTTACTTTTAAAATGTCTCTCCGGTAATGCAGTTTAATGAGATTCCAGGATGTAGTTTGTTCTAGTAATCTGATCTCTGGGTGTTCTCTTCATTCCTCAGGTCAATGTACTTTCATGTGCATATCATCAGCATTCTGGTTATGATTCTCCTGCCCAGCAAACCCAGGGGCTCCAAGCCTGAAAGCCATACCCGACACTCCAACAATAATGTGAAGGAGGACTGAATGCTTCTGATGTGTGTGTGTGAAGGGAGAGAGCAGAGGCATGGCCAGACAAAGGCCACTTTGTGTTAAACTCATACAAAGAGCTCAGCTGAGCCTTCACTCTCTGGCAGACCGACACTGAGCCGCTGCACATACACACAGACAGCGTCACTTGCCAGGGATGCATTCCATTCAAACAACACACTCGCTCATTTTCAGGAACTGGAGCAATGGTTCACAAGCACATATCTAGTTCAGGACAGGCTCAGTTTCAGTAGGGCCGCACTGTTCCTACCCTGCACACAGTATGAGCCGAAACAAATGTGTGACACCTTTACTAAGTAAATTAACGCTGCCCTTGTTTAAGGGTCTTTTATAACTCACTGTGCTAGAGCCATTAAATGTCCTTAATTATAATGCAAGCTAATTTATTTTGGATATAGCTGTGTGAGAACTTTATACTGACAGTGAAAGAATGTTCTGTATTGTTTGTTTGTTTTGGTTTTAAACAGAGAATTTCATAATATCTCAATTTTGTGTTGTTAAGATGTGCATTTCAATGATGTGAAATGACAATGCAGTACTGAACAGTTAATACTGTAAATGCAAAATGCAAATGTCACTAATCAGACATGTAGATATGCAGCTATTACGTGTTGTGGATGGTGATCGATAAATAAACATTACACATTTTTAAATGAATGAATTTTTGGCCATTGAACATGTTGACTACATAGATTTACTGGGAATGGAATATCAGAGAGACTTGGGTGTGGGTCATTTTGACTTGGACCAATAAAAAACCAACTAGCAACACACGATCAACAATTCAGTACAGAAATCATCATAGCAATGCAATAAAGAAAATAATGTTGCTTTGTGATTGCTATGCTGGTCCGTAATAAACTGTACACATTCTAGGATGTGAGTGGTTGTTAGATGTTTACTAGTGTGCTGTGGTTGGTTACTTACTAGGTTCGAGTCTTTTAACTTGGACAAGCTCTACACCAATTAACACACAGCATAGCCAATTCTCTTTTTCATTATTTGTAAAAACATTGTGTTTGACTTAACCCCAAAATGAAGCATTTTCTTATATGGAATAACTTTAATCCAACTGGTCTCAAGGTAACTTTTAAATCAAGTCACCTTTACAGTATTTACAGTATATAGCATTTTACACAATACAGATTGTATAAAGTGTTTTGGTGGATGTAGTCATTTCCTTTAAGTCATCTTTACTGTCTCAGCAAAGTAACAACACTGTAACACATTAATTCTTGGAAGGTGTCACTAATGTTTGAAAACCTCCCCAGATGTTTTCACTATACAAATACCTGAAATTTAGTCTGTTGAACATCTATTGCATTAGTTTATAATATAAAACTTCTTGCTGTGCCATTTAAAAAAGCTACTTGTTTTGACAGTTACATAATGCATTAAAGTATTTTTGTAGCAACATGTAAGTGTTGGTTAAGTGTCTACACACCAGATTTTCAGTTACTTGGCTATATCACCCCCACCCCAAACGCCCATGAAAGGATGTTGTGAGAACCTGTTTGAGTGGGTTTTTATTTATCACATAGTGGACAGAAACTCACTCTGCAAGTTTAGCAAGGCTTTGTGTGGGGTTAATGATAACATATACTCCACCCACAACATTGTGGATCTCTTGTCTCTGAATGAAAAATGATTGTTGAAACAGATACCTCAATGTAGTATCCAAAAATCTGTTATTCATTCTCCTAGCAAACCAAAGCTATTCTTGTTTCAGTTTTTTTTTACTTTTTTAATCACTTGGTTGCATGTTACTGCATCTTAAGCACTGGTAGTCAGTAGTAAGAAAAAATTTGCTTACTTTTTTCCTTTACTGTTTTCCTTACTTTCAAATACTGACACAAATACTGGGCCCATTTTCCTGCCCCTCAGTTTCACTATATCTCATTGAGGGTAAAGGGACAAAACTGGCCTTGGGTAAATTGGGTAAATTATTGAGTGGGAGAATCTGTGAATGAAAGACATGTCAGGAATGGTTTTACAGTCTGCTGTGTAATCAACCATTAAAGCAGATCTGAACACAATTAACTTTTTTCTCTTTGCAAAATTATGATTATTCAAATATGTTGCTGTCATAATTAAACATTGAGGTTGTTTGGTGTTTATTCCAATAACCGCATTTCAAAACAATAATTAGCTAAAATGTTCCTGGGAGGTTCAAATGCATATAAAATGACAGAATCATGTTATATGACCATAAGACATAGTTTAGTTGAAGAAAATGGCCCAAATATTTTTTTGTATTTTATATTTAATGCAACGGCATAATAATAATAATAATAATAATAATAATAATGGTTATATATTGGCCTACTGTGTATATATACGCTAAACTCTAAGGTTACGAAGGACGTTTAAGGAAATGATAGTAGCGTTTAGACAGTAGAGGGAGCTGTGAATACAAAAAAAGGACTCAGTGCCCTCTTTATGTTTGAGATCATAAATCAGCACATACTGATAAAACTAGGTGGTGATAATCTGATAACTTATATAATAATGTGTCAAAAAGCACCAAATGCAGAAAAGTATAAATATTTGACATATATAGAATCTCTTTTTTTACAGTTAGTGTGTTACTTTACAGAATATATAAGCAACTACACAGTCAGTTCAGCAACTTTAATGGGCAAGACTGCATACACATCAGTAGCTAAACTGTTAGAGGACTAACCCATAAAACTAAAGAATGACTTATTAATTCATAAACTTAATAAACAATTAGAATTTATATTCAAATAAATAGTCTGAACCAAAACACTGGGTATTTTGTGTGGTCATAAACTTTAGCCAAAGCAAAATTTTAAAGTTATTCTATCTGAGCTATTTTCACTGGTAAATTCAGCATTTTTATATAAGTGGGCAAAGTCATGTTAAACTTTGCCAGGTGAGAAACACATTCCAACATCCAAAGTCAACAGTACATTAAAGAAGTCCAAGATAATAGAAGGTGATTTGTCGACCAGCATTAAAAGTTAATGCATGCATGGCCACTTCCTGACAGAACCCACCCAGCACATTTTTTGCAGCATATATTTGTAGCTGTAAGCCATAACAAAGAACTGAGAAGGTGACTTGCAGAAGTCTGTAAGACACAAGTGTCAAGACACAGATGCTACCGTTTGCCTTCGCCCATACATTATTAAGCTAAAAGCATAACATGACCCTCAATAATATCAAGTCTCACATCCATGACCTCAATTCATCTCAGAGGAAACTTGTGAGTTGCTGAGAAAAGTTTATATAATGAATTAGAGAGATCTAATGTGTGTGTGTGTGTGTGGGGGGGGGGGGGTGGATTGGGGGTTGGGTTGAAAGAGGAGTCTGAAGATCTGAAGATGAAAATGAAGATTTAAAGGCCATAAATTTAGTGAGTTTAATTCGGCTCCATTACCAACCTGACATTGAGACAATCTGATGCCTTCATTGACTGTACAAAGCTTTTTAAATCCAGACGCTATGAGTCATCACAACACACACCAATGTTAAGCTCAGACTCCTCCCTAACTACACTTGATTTTAGACATTTGAAAGCTGACCATATACTTCACCTGCCTGTAATGAGATTAACAAAGATTGAAAAAATGCAATCCAAACATTTAAAAGCAAACTGACACAAAACAAAAAGTACCAAAACACACTATTATCATATCACCAAATGTCTAGATTTTCCCTTACAGGACAATATGTGCAAACAAATCACACAGCAGCCTGTAAAGAACATCTATTATGCATTTTTAATGCTTCCACTGAAGCACCAGTGATTTCAAAAGAGTAACAGATTGAACAGAAGTAATAAGCTGCTGTTTAAAGCAGAGATGAAGTGTAAAGATTTGTAAATACAGGAAATTTAAGACTGCAGTAACTTTATCCAGAACAGGAATGTCAACATTCCAAAAGAATGTGAGCACACAACACCACACCCACAAGTGTCTAAGTTTAAAACATTATGTTTTATTTATTAAAAGCACAGGCTTTGCGCTGGTTCACCCTAACAACTCCAATCTTTAGAGAAAGTCTCTTCAGTAGACATCATAACATGAGGTCAAACATAATGTTGGATGATGGGGTCTGACTCACAGCTTGTGTTCCAAATTATCTCAAAGGTATTTAAAGGGGAGTTTAGGATTAGACTTTGTGGAGACTAATCATATTCTTTCACACCGGTCTCAGTAAACCATTTTTTACTTCACCATAGATCTCACTTAGGGCAAAGGGGCTTTCACAGCTTGGAATAGAAAAGGTCCTTCTCAAACAAATTGGAAGCACAGAAATCTCTATAATGTGATTTTATGACATTAGCATTAGCGTCAATTTTTGCTTGAATTAAGATACTTAGAAAAACCTTTAGAAAGGGGTCCAGGTAGGTGTATTTTGTAGTGGATACCATGGAACTGTTCTTCTGTGATGAACCATCACTGAGAATTTACACATTTTTAAGGATACAAATCCATGTTACTAAATTCCCAGTGAAACATTATGTAAGAACCAGTTTCAAAAATGTATGCAGACTCGAGTTTTAACAGTACTGCTAAGATATTACCATGAATTAATTTGACTTATAAATGACTTATTAAATGTTAGTAAGTTAAATGTTAAAAAGTTAAATAGTAAGTTTTGTTTCATTTGTTTTAAAACACGCAAGCTGACTTTCTGGTAACAGAACAACCTTCAATATCATTGAGGCAACATTTTAAAAAGTAGTAGTCTAGTAGATACAAAAACAAAATATGAATCACTACTTATTCAGCAACAGTTTACAATGTTAAGAAAATATGATTGCTTTGTTTTTTCTGCGTTCTTTATGAACATGATGTTGATTTAAGTGTTACAAAATAAAGTTCTCATAACAACATGCAAATAAGTTTGAACATAAAACAAATAAACCTGAACAGTGAGTGTTTCACATGTCTGTTTATAATTTCCTAGTAATATAAATAATTAGATGCATGCAGGTATAAAATCTGTCATTTTTTTTCTCCATTCGTCATGATGCAGCCAAAAGTTTCAAATAAATACCAGTTATTATTACAGGACAAAGCTGACAGTTTAACCACATTATATCATACATAATTTATTCCAGTGTTTCCCTCATTATCTTTCACAATTGAGAGCAACACACATGCACAACAGTTTGTCATGCTAATTTGTCTGAGAGCAAAAAAAAAGTGTTTGTGCTTGCTTTATCTTGAGACTTTAAATTATAAAAAATCTAATTATTTTAGACCACCCTGGTGCTAGCCCAGAGCTCAGCAATGTGGCATTGTAATAAGGAGACAGACAGTTTCCATGGTTACACGTTTCTAAAATCTTAAGTTTCCGACTCAGCTGCTCTCATTCAGGCCATGAAGCTTCCAGGAATGCTCTGTTCCATAAAGCTCTCTTAAGTCATAATAGATTATAATGTAGAATTAAAAGAGAACTACTGTAAATAGTATAATTTAATGCAAGACTACACTTCATCTGTGTTCTGGACACAGTTTACAAAAATGTATAATGAACTCTGTTTTTTGTCTCAACACATAATCTCAGTCTTATTGTGAATGACTCAGTGCACATTATTCAAGAAAACAAAAAATAACTTTCAAATCAAAAACAGTAAACCTTTAAGCCCTTCAGTTTGTCTTCCCCAAGCACCTGTCGTTAAAAAACACTTTCCAATCAATAACTTTTGGATAAAATCACACCCTTTTATCTTGTTTTATATCATCACCCTAATTTCATCACCCTATATTTCATGCTATATATGCTTATATCATCACCCTAATTTCATGCTAGATGCAAACTTCACAAAAAAGCTTCAAACCAGTCAACAAAAGCAAAATGCTTAACATTGGGTCAGTTAAATCAGAGTAGCCCAGGAAATTCAACGAATTGTCCACATTCAGCTTTACAATTTCTATAGCCCAATAGTAATCCTAAAACATGGATCAATGCTGCCAACTGGTGGCAGAGGAAACATCTTTTCTATTTTCAAAAATGTTTTTTTATTTTTGTATTGCGGGGATGGTTTAAGAGGGATAAAGACAATAACACAAGCACATAAAACCCCAAATTAATTAACTGCTAGACAAGCAGTCTTGCCTCATTCCCTGCTTGTTTAATTGCTTTAAGTCTGACATACAATATTGCAAGTTTATGTAGTTACTTTAATTTCACTTCAGTTTAAGGAACAAACTTCATGATGACAACACTTTATTTTAAGTGTAGTGTTAAATTAAAGAACATTTGTAGAAATAGTTTATTCATATTCATTCCTGCAAGTGTCCTCAAGAACTCTACAATTTCTTGCATACGTTATCCTTACACAAAATAGCCCATCAAACTGTTGTGCGCCCAGAACAGCCTTCATAAACACATGAAATTTCTAAAGCAGCATACAGGCCTCAGTGGCCTGAAGATTAATGCATCAATGGAGGGTAAAGTTAGCAGAACAATTTGATACATTTGATACAGTGGCCTGCTAACACTTCATTTCTAATAAAACTAAAATAATATATCACAAATAAAAACAAAACCACTTAAAGCAGTCTTAACGTTCATGTACGAGAGAGGTAGATACTCTCATTCTGTCTGGTTTCCTTTGTGCATTGCTTCAGGTGTGTGTGTGGTATGTTCAACACAACTAATATAAAAAAGACTCATGCATTTGCTGTCTGTTTGTTAGTTTAATCAGAGTGTTCAATGTAGTTCTGGCATGAGGAGTCAGTGATTCGTTTATTCTTCAGTAAGTCTGTCTGTACATGAGATCTCTATACAGAGGCTCCTCATGCACTTTTGGGATCCTTGGAAGTTGGTTGACCTTCTTTTCCTTCTTTCTTTTTCTCTTCATCATCCTTGAAGAAAAGTAGAGGGAACATGCCTAGTATGCAGCCGATGCCCACGCCGATGGCTTTGCCCTGAGACAGCAAGACAACACAATAATAATCAATTACAATCTAGTTTTAAAGATGTCCTTAGTCGTTTTTTTCCACATTAAAACATTTAACCTCTAAAAAACAAATAAAAAAACTAATTTACAAGATAATGTACAAGATAAAGACAAAGATGAGCCTGTCATGAGACAAGCAGATTTTTGCTATTGTTTTAATTGTTACAGTGGGTTGCCTTATCGGGCTGACATATTAAAAAAACTCAATTAGCATATTACCCAAGAAAACTTGTGTAGCAGTAAAGTAGAAACATTTCAAACCTGATGTCTCAAACATCAAGTTTGAGACATTAGTGACACTAAAAATTAGTATAATGCCATCTTGCTGTTCAATACCCATAATGCCACAATGCACTGCCTAAAGGCGGAAATGTATTTGACATGCAGATCAAATACCCCTCTACTTTTTTTTAAGCAGCGGCAGAAATGATGATGTTTCGATGCAATTAAACTGTCTATTCGGTTGGGTAATAGCTCAATAAAAACTTCACACATAAACTTCCCTTAAACTTTGGCAGCTTTTTTCCAAATAGGGGGTATGTGTGCTAGTCTCTAACCTTTGCCAATATTAGGAGCTGTTATGTGTGCACAAAGCACAGCACTAGTTAAAATATACATAACTAAGTCTCAAGTTGTGATTCTTTAAAAGTTGTTACTTAACGACTCATCTTGTTTGCAGGGCAATGTTCTGTTTTTGTGCTCAGATGCTCTTAATAATAGAAATCTCCCCAATACCACCTGCTTTGCCTAGCAATAGCAGATACCAAATCAAGATTTCGCCATGAATATTGATCTTGCCTGCTGGCCAAACAAAAGAATAAGCCATTTGTTATGTTGCCCCAGCTTGGTGTTTCTATAGAAAATATGTCAACAGAGGAGGAAGAACCAGTTAAACCATTTTAACAAAACACAGGAAGCTGTTACATGTGAAAAACACACACAGAGAACCGTGGGTGCACTCTGTGTCAAAGTAACTACTATGGTGTACTTACTTTGAGCATTATTGCAGCATTGCAGTGTTGACTAGTTGATGAACAAACATCTTTAAAATGTCTTGCTATTAGCTATTGACTTATCATTGTCGAGGAGGAGAGTTCAGGAATTTATTCCAGTGGGATACACTATGCTAAATTTAGTTCAGCCTATATGTAAACGTGACCTTTTAAACATCCTTAGAGATGTCAGAGAAAATAAAGGCCTTTAATTAGAATTTCACACTGCAGTGGGCTTGTCGTGTTACAGCGTTCTGCTCTAAATGTGATTAAGAACAGAGAAATTTCTGTTTACAATGAAAGCTGCTCACTGCATGCATATTACAATGCCAAATACATTCCTTATCTTATAAATTATATTCTCCATTCCCAAAGTGCATATTCCTTCTTCAGTTTGACAAAAAATATAATTAATGTTTAATATATTAATATAAATGGCATACATATAAAATCATAATCATAAAAAATAATATTTTAATAAATAAATGTATAACTGTTGTTTTGTATCTATCGTATACTGTCTCTAGCTATATTATACATTACTTAGTTATATTGTATTTATTTACCAATGAGGTGTTTGAATGTAATGCTACTGTGTCTGGCAGGTTCAGGTTAAAGTATTTGATCTGTTACTTATTCTTCTACACATCCAGGAGTCGCTGTATTTCTTTTTGTCTCCTACAACACAGGTGCGAAATTACAATAAAGCAGCTCTGACATTTCAGTCCTCTGCCATTTCTAGAAAAATCAAGAATTAAATCCAGCATTTGCTGCCTGATGACGCAGAGATTAAAAGCACAAAAACACGCCTGAAAAAAAGAACTGCTCTTCTTACAGCACATGAATCCAGAGACAAAAAGTGTTGCTGATCTGTGAATAAGTGTTGATACTGATAAAATCACATTACATTTTCCTCTGCAGTTATCCACTGTTAGATTAAAAATGTTGCTTGATAGAAAAGGGCTTTCTTCTTTGTCGTCAGTTCAGTGTTACTGCAAGAAAGTGTGACAGAAGTACTTACGGTGTGAGAACTAACTCTGGTCTGCCACATGTCTGCTTGTTTGGGACTCAGATCAGGAATCTGCATACCCAGCCTACAGGCCAGAGCTTCCACATAACCTGCCAGACTACACACACACACACACAGTTACTGTCAGGGACAAAACTAAGCCTACCACTTTGTTTCAAGCAAAATGTTTTTACTTACATTGTTGAAGAGTCAACAAGGGTGACATATTTTGAGCTTATAAAATTATTTCCTGTGGTTAATTTCAATCTGCTTGTTTTCAACTACACAACTCAATGTTCTTAAAAGGGTTCTTTAACCATAAATACTACAACTATATATTAACTCAGACTTACTGACAAAATCCATTGCAAAATGGACTGTGGCAAAATAACTGGCTTATTGTTTTATAAAATGCATATTACATTATTTATTATGTTAGTGAAACATTATATTACAAAGCCACGTGTGAAATGTCAAAAATGTAAAAAAAGGAAGAAGGATAATAATAAGCTTTATTACTATTAGCAACAGTCTTAGAAACATAAATTCATCCCTTGTGAGATATTACAGAAATATAAAGACCACACATCATGGTCTTGTTATGTAACTACATCACATTCCATTCTGTAGGCTATCAACTCCCTGAGAGCCTCTGTGCTAGCAACTCCCAAACCCAGAGCAGCTGTGATTGAAAACAAACAAGCTTTGAGGTAAATAGCAGATTGAGGGGGTGAAAGACTGTCAGCTTCACAATATTTCACAGACAGAGTGTTGTGTGTTCTGGAGGCACTGGGCAGATTGCACACAACTTCCTTCAATACAGCATCTAATGAGCTGAGCTGAGACGCTGAACAAATGCAGTCACTGACCTGGATAAAGAAAGATTTTCGATATATGCTTTCATCTCAAGTAATCATACCCTGTACAGAGCAGCCAGATCAAATACATAGAGATAAATTACAGAGTTAAACACTGTATTGACCCCAACAGCAAGCCCGCTGGCCATGAGTAATGGCAAAATAGAGAAGTTACAGAGTGCAGGTTTAATTTCAGAGACTTGCTTAAAATGTCTAAATATTGAGGTATTTTGTTGCCAAATATTGTCATATCAGTTGGTCAAAGTTTGAACTGTTCTTTGAAATGAGCTCAACCAGGTCCTCAGCAGCTAAAAGAGCTTATCCTAGGAGACAACCACTAACCCTAACTGACTAGGCTAACTAAAACCCATGTAAATGCTACCATAAGATGGCAGTACATTTTGCAGCAGGTCAGCTATCACATAAATAAAAAGACCCCTAAATTTAGTAGACAATAAAGCATAAACAATGTGTTTCTCAGATGGAGGCAGCTTCTTGTTGGTAATAGAACTAAAACATATACTGATGACAGTGTAAACTAAAGGTCAAACAAATACCAGCACAGGAAACAGCAGGAGAATGATCCAGATTTTGAGTCTTAATTGACTATAATATGGTCTAATGCACTCAAGAGACTGATCCAAGAAGTTCTCTCTGTTCTTTGATTATTACTGTGTATGGGGTGAAATCATTAGGGCAGCTGGTCTTGTGAGGACAAAGCAATCCACCACTGCACTTATGTATTCAGTATTCACACTTCTCCTGGGGACAACTGACACAGAGTACAGACAGTAGTAATGTTGGCAATGACAGAGACCATCTATCAAAAAATTCATTTAAGCAATGTCACTCAGGGCAAATATACTGCTAAGATTATATATGGTATGGTTTTATAAAATACTATAGATAAGTGGCTGGAGTAACAACAATTTTTTTTCCTTTCAAAGAATTCCATAAAAAATCTGCTCCGGGTTTTCCATCTCACCCTCTAAACTCACTCCACTTGCAAAATCACACAACTACACACAACCCATTCCACAAATACTTCATACGAATGATCAATCAGTATTGTTGTTATTATACTGCAGTAAAACCGTATGTAAAATAATGTTCGGTCAGGTTATGATTATTTTGTACCATTAGGATCCCGTTTACCATGCCAGTGATTATTTTGCAACAACAACTATCTGATTCTGCATTATCCTTCACATATTCCTCCATACTGAGCACAGGTGTCTGAACATCAGCCCATCTCAGCTCAGCTGCCAGAATGAGATTTAATATTAAAATGGCCATCTGCTGGGGTAACAGGCTACATGACTGTTGATTCATTTAAAGAAATCTGAAAGTTTGTGTTATATATAGTTACAACAGCTGGTGTTGAAGTTTACGACTGACTGGCTTCCAATTTTAAACATACTAAAGAAACAGTCATGTGTGGGAACACAGGCTGACACACTATTAAGCCAACATGTACAAATATTATAAAACATATTATAACAACACTTTCAAAGGTAAAAGAATCTCACTACATGTATACTGCACACATAGAGCTCATTATTAGCATTATTTTAATATTTACTTATCAAATGCAAACACAGTTGGGGTTGCCTGTCTTGCCATGGTATTCTTCACTCTGACGAGTGCAGAGACAAGTTGTGTTGTCGGAATTCAGCAATTACAAGTTAAGGAAACACTGAGTGCCACAAGCATATGTGCGGGTGGTCAGGACGGAATAAATGTAATTAAAGTGTTTACATGGCTGTTTATTGCAATTACAATATGCATAGACCACATTTTACTTCCATTATGCTTGCTAATTTATGAGCTTAATTGCATTACTTTAATTGAAATATTGTGTTTGCATGGGGAAACGTTACATCTCAATATTACCTAAATCTCATTATAATTGTATTATGAGGGTGCATGTTATTGTAACCATTGTTTTTTTTTTTGAAAGAAAATATAAATTCTATAGATTCTCAACATTTTCATTTTAGGTGTTGGACACATGCTGGAATGTGCTATATATGTGACTATTTTTAACTGCTCACTGTTTTTTTATATTTGACTTTATTTACTGTAGCACATTCCCAGTTTTTGTGTACACTGTTACTCAATGATTCTGCAACAGCAATCTGAATATTAAGTGTGTGCTACGAGGGTACAAAACTAAATGATTAGACTGGAGTTCTTACCCGAGTCCTGCCAAGTCTGATACAAGGTTTCCTAGGGCAGCAGCTGCAAATAAAATCACAGAGACAAGACAATAAACCAGATGGTTTCCAATTCCTCATAAGCAGAACAACCAAATAACATAATAAATCGATAAACTCATGTCTTGTTGTGTACACCAACAATCAGTCTGAAACCCTAATAGTATTAAGTAAAATGTACTACATTAATCTGCTAATAAACAGGATGTTTAACATCACACATCTTCCTCAGGGCTTGTTGTGGTGTGCTGAGGTTGACCTCTGTGGGGGCTGTCAGGTTGAATCACTGCCCCACTGTGAGTAACTCTGAGATAGGAATGGTTTATCCAATCAATAGCTATTGATATCAGAGTGCCATAGGAGCTCTGGGGAGTCTTTCAGGCAAAGCAGCTCTTGAATACACCTTTCCCTAGCAAAATATATGAGCTGTGACAATAAGGAGAACGAAAAGGTTGTGAGGCATGAACACAGCAATAAACAAAATCTACAAATGGTCTTTGTTATATATACTATACAACAGGCTGATGTGAGTCTTTGAGCTTTGATTTGGGGGTAAGAAATGTTTAAACATTAGATTTAGAAAGCTGGAATCTGTAACATTTGCCTCTCTATCACCATCTCTGTCTGAAACATAAAATGTATTTATTTAGTTAATGATTTAATTTGTTTAATGTTTAAACATTTTCAGGGTTCCTTTCATAAAATGGATCACAATTTAACTTTAAACTTAAACTGCAGTAAGAACAAGCTATAAATGTTCCACCATCCTCAGCACCAACACACGTGATAGAGTAGCCAGAGATCTTTCTGGTTACAGATGAGACGCAATTACCACAGACAAAATAAGATGAATACAGACATTTACTGTATAATAAACCCTTCTGCTCAAATATATTTCATTAACGTTTTGCACACTGACCTGTTATGTGCTCACTAAATGACTGTTTTATATCTATTTTTAATTACAGCTGCAGACTGAGGCCTGTTGTTGGTGGTGGTTGGCAGAGATTTGCTATGCAGTTGCTAAAGTGATCTGACCTTCTGTTTTGCATATTGCTGTGTACTTGTTATGGCATTCAGGGTGGTTACGTATGGGCGTAAGTCCTCCAAATCCCGGATGTTCTGGGATCTGGATGTGGCTCAGATCCCTCCTTCAATGCAGGTCTATGGGATTTTTGCTATTGTTTTATTTAAATGTCAGATTCTTTCACATACTTAAATAAATGCTTTCCAAATAAATATTGGTTTCCTGCAGCTATACAGTTGCCCAAAAACGTACTTGGACACTTAAGATAAAACTGACATTGTATGAATGACACAGCATTTGACAATTTCACGCTAAGTGGCATTTATTTTAAGATACTGCAGTGACACCTGAACAAGTAAAAACTTTACAAGTAGGAAGTGACAGCACTACCTGATCCTATTAACCATATGTGCAATCTCAGTTTAGTTCACATCTTATTCTATGAGACAACATAAAAACAATCCTTTCAGTTTATCATGGCCCAGTGTTGTCAAACACAAACTCTTGCCAGCCAGAGTGTGATGTCTGTATAGATTTACAAAATATCCAGTGTCAGCCCATTTACTGCACATTCAACATCAAAACATAAAGTATCTACAACACCAGATAAACCTAAAAGCTTTGAAAAAAGATTTATCTGCCTGCTCAGCTAAATCCACTGAGCCTGAATGCTTGAGCTGAGGATATGAGGCTGGACATCACATAGAATCTCTTTCACCCATCCATCACACCTCTTGCTTTTTCAAAGAGAATAACAAATGTTCTGAGTGCATCAATCTATGTTCAGCAAACAGAGAGAGAACAGTGAGAGGGAGACAGCACTGATTGGTCTCTCCAGGCTGAAGGAAGCCTTCCAGCTTCCTTGTACAGAATGAAGTACAGAGTTAAAGTTCTCACAAGCTATTCCACAGTAGGAAATCAGTGTCTCAGATGTACTGGCCCAGATGCAAAGCAGATGAGCTGCTCTATTATAAAAAAGTGTCTATAAATAGCATAGCATACTATTAGTATGCCTAGTTTTGATACAAAAAATATGCTCGTATGCAAAGTATGTATCTTAATTTTTTTTTAATGTTAACATTTTTAACAAATTTCACAAATTCTTAAATCCTATACAGTATTTATTATTTAAAATTAACAAGGTTCCCAAGGTTTTTTCAGCAATAGTTGCTGATTTTGAATGATGTCATAATGTTAGTTTTATTGTTTCCAAGTCACTTGACAGACATTGGGTTTAAATGACTAGGCAAGGCTGATTTAATTTTCAGTTATTCAGCATTCCATTGGACAACAAAGATAAAAGTGAAAATTTAAACAAAGCAGGGCACTGAGGGCCAGACTGATAGCAGTTGCTGTTTCTGTATGTCTACTGATAATACATTTTTTTGGAGTTGCAGTAATAAGCCAAGAGACAAATGCTTGAGCTGAGCTCACAAACACAAGTTGAATACACGGCTGAAGCCTAAATAAGAAAATCAATGGCCTTGATTTCCTCTCAGCCTAACACAGAACAGGAATTTGATCATGCATCATTCCTTTGATGCTAGGGTAAGCTTTGCATCTCACCTCCTTTGATTTACACAATGGAAACCTTCAACAGAACACTTGTATGATCTGTTTTTCTGTTTTTAAACTATTGAAATTCCTCTGTGGGGTATTTCAATTGCAGTTCTCTAAATTCCTCTTATCATTTTAATCAGACATTATCAGGGTTGTGGCAAATTCTATTCAGAATCTAGCAAGCCTATTTTTAAATTCTGAATAATGCTTAACCCTGCTGTGTGAGTTTCCTATCACTAATTTTGTAAATATATTCATGAGAAACATTTAATTTATTCATTTTAAGAGAAATATTTCATACCTATTGTTTGAGCCTTTAATAAGAACAGTGTAACAAGCAACAAGCATGGTACGCACACAATAACAGCAGGATGGTTGTGGTGTTTTTGTCAAAATGTATTATTTCCTCTTTCTGTTTCCCTTCACTTTAGGCTGCCTGCCACACTGAAGTATGAAGCAGGTGTTTGTTCCAGAGACCATTACACTATCCAGATTGACTAGAATTGTTAAATCATGCAGAACAAGTTGTGTCATACACTCACTTACCAGCCATGGTTGAGATCCCCAGTATGACTCCTATAGATAATTCAATCTGGGTACCCTGCAGAGAAAACCATTAAACATTTAGCTTCTCTTCCAGCCAGACATTTGACTGACAGAACAGACACAGACTCAATTTCAGGGATTGAGGGCCCTGTATTTTTAGATCTTGGATATCTATCTACAAGAGGTTTTGGCATCTACAAGAATATGCACTACAATTGTGTGATTACAGATTTTTTCTTGTATTCAGGATTCTAATTGGCTATTGCAAATTAAAATTTTAGTGAATGATGAGTTTGTTTTTGTCTCTTTTTGTGTGCTGATTTAATTGGCCTGTTCTATGATTAAACCTTTTGGTTAGCAGTAGTTAAGATAAAGACAGAGGCCAGAATAAAGGGCTAAACTAATAAACTGTAATAATTCCAGTTATTTAGATCTTGATTTTGACCTCAACGCTAAATCTATGGTTTTAATGTGTTGAATGTGTTAAACTATGGTTTATTGTACAGCAGCTAACATAGTGTTGAAATACACACAACATAGAGGTGAATAAGGTCACTATATCTCTTTCAGATAGAGGAACTTACTGCAGCTATCATGATGGCATTATCCAAGAAGCCAAACCCAATGAAAGGAATTGCATTATGGAGCAGGACTGAAATTAAAACAGAGAGTTTTAAAATCAAATTATGACACAAAAGACAATATTTAAGATAAAAGACAACATTACTTCCTAGTTATTCTGTAATATTAGTAAATAATACTGATTCAGAACTGTAGTTTCTGTATTGGCTTATTACACTCTGTGTGTGAGTGTTAGTACGACTGTGTTATGAAATACTAATGAAGTAATATAGCCATAAAAAGCGTTGAATTAAAAATAAGGGAGGTGCTTTTGCACAAAGCACCAGCAATATGATATAATGTAATATAGGTTATTACTAGCTTTAGCACAGTTGCTAGCTATGTAATAGGATCTTAATCTGAATTTTGTGGTCACAGGTGAACATTTACCATGTTTGATAAAACATGCAGTGTGAAAAAGGTTTTGTAACCTAAAATTGTGCTTTATTTTGAAATATCTAAAGTAAATGAATCAGACTACAACCTACATAATCTTAGGTTGATAACTGCATTTTAACAGTAGTTTGAGCTTGTTCGCTGAGACATTAACTGTGTATGTTGTACATTACAAAGTGTTACTTTATATTTTCAGTTCAGTGGAGCAGTTAATTTACTCCAATTAAAATGTTTTTACAACATTTGAGTATGGAAAGCATGATTTATTGCATTACATTATTGTGGAATTAAATTAACACCTTACATTGTCCCTTTCAATAAGTAATGCAGTTAATGTCAAATACTCTGCAGGACCAGGCCAGGGCCCTGCAGAGTTACTTTCCAAACCTAATCAAACACACCTGAACCCGCTAATCTAGGTCTTACTGAGCAGACAAAAAATTTCCAAGCAGGTGTGTTAAGACAAGCTGGAGAAAAACTGCAGGACACAGCCCTTCCAGGACAGTGTGGACACCCCTGCTGTAGTCTGTTTCTAATAAAAGTGTGAGGAGAATGTTTCCCCCTTTAGGGTAACAGCAGGGTCCTGTTTATTAAATAGAATAATTAACAAAATACAATGACTTCTCCCTTTATGAGACTCAAACCACACCAATATCAAGCATGTCCCTCACCAACACACTTTAGATCTGTGTTTCAGTGTGTGCTCTGAAAAGGGCTGAGGGACAACTATATCTATGGTATTGCAATGATTTTATGGCAAGAATCATTTTCTGACAAACTTTATTACATACAAAGTTGAGAAAAATTAGACTGACCACCATTTAGAAGGTCACAAACCCAATTTTTTCCAACTTTAAACTTTCAGAACAATTCTACACATGGTTTTGATTGACTGCTGTATAGATGAAATAAAAAACATCTAATATTATTGTATTATAACTCAGATATGGATAGAACAGCAGAATGGATATTGTATAACCAGATCAGTCCTGATTCCCACCTTTCGTCTGGATCTATTTTAAGCCTTTAATATACTATCAGAGACTGTTTATGGGCTTACAGCCACTTCACTTATCACCATCTCACAACAGTGATGAGGTGAATGCTGAACTGGTCTCTAAGAAACAGCTAAGTAACCACGACGACAGTTCAATGCTATTTCCATCAGAGATAGACATGCTGTAGCATAGCAGTGTTGAGATGATGCATGTGGGAAATATGCAGGTGGGGTACAGCTAAGTGATGAGTCACAATTTAAGTCATTCTGTGTGCATGGATGTTCCCAGGCGTACATTTTTTCTCTTGAGAAAAGGAGAAATCATCCTGATTGAAGCCTGTCAGCAAGCTGAATTTACAGAAAGGTGTGATTGTGCTGCACACTAGTGGATCTGGCCGCATGCATACGTAACTTACCGTATCTCAGCTGTGCAGCTGTTGGGGGTGCCATCTCCAGCTGCTCTGTAAGAGAAGATAAGGTGGATGTCAGCAATAAGAAATGAAAGGACACTTTATTCTTGAGAAGAAGATTGGGGAGGTGGGACCTCACAGTCATTTCTGTGCATGGCAGCAGGGAATTTGGATTAGATGTCAGAAAGGTCTACGTGATGACATGCACCATAATGAGACACCTGCAGGATTCCAGACAACCACAGCTGAGCTTATAGATGCTGTCTGCATATGGGGGACGTCTCAAACCGTGTATCAATGTAACAAAGTTTTAAAACAAGTTTAAGCAAATTCTCATTACTTAAATTCTCCCAACAAACTCACCCTCATTACTTTACCAACTGTGGAACTTTTTTTAATAGAGCAACAGAAGGTTTTAAAGCTGTTCTAAAGGTTCTAAAGGCGTTTAAGCTGTTCTTTTCCATTTGCAGGTATACAGTGAGTAAGGGTTGTCAAACTCTAAAAGGGAACATTTAAAAGCATCATAAATACAATTTATATGACTTGCGAACTATAATCCAGATTTTCTAGGGTCTGTTGATGGCTTTGTGTGAAGGGCAGATTGAAATTTCTGCTCTACTCTCCAATTCTCCATTCCTGCTGTAGATCTTAAATCTAATCTTAAATCTTCTGTGAGTGAGGCTAAATCATGCAAGGTTTAACAATGTCAAACAGCACTGCTGTCCCATAACTGTTAGAAGTGCAATTTTAAATATGCAAAAGCACTAAAAAAATGAACAGCTATGGCAAACAGGAAGAGTTTCAGTTATCACCAACTTCAATTTACATCTGCTCTTCTCACATAGCTATCATATAACTTTAGAAGCCCTGGATAATAGTTTTGCTGGACCACTTTCATGGTGCTTCTGGAGTTTGACAGCTTTTGGTATTGTTATGTTTTTGTTGTATAGAAAAAGCAGTGCAGTCATTCTTCAAAACACTGCTTTTGTATTGCATAATAGAAAGAAGGTAATACAACTGGTATAACTTTTAGAAAGTCATTTTTAAGGTAACTGTTTCTTTGAAACACACAAATAAAGTTTCTCAGTTGGAATTCATATTGTCACACCATGTGAAAAGGTCACTGATTACGTTTTTGTTTAGAGTTACTGAGAAATCAACAGATAAAAAATAGATGCTTAACATAGTAATGAACTTGAGGGAAAGATTTACAACTTTTAAGTTGATCTAGTGTGGTCTGGTAGTAATTTAAAGGGAAAATCTGAGAAAAGTTTGTGTGCTGTCAGAATCCTGCTGAAAACCCAAACCACATAACACAGATTACAGGTGTAAACTAACTCTAATCATAATTGTCTTATTTTTATTGGATTCAGAAGTTAAGGCTAAAATTTCCCATAGGAAAGGAACGTTACCAAGAATATCTTTATCTTAATCGCTGCAACTGTACAGAAATAGAGTTTTAGACACACACCTTGAATTTTCTCCAGAGATTCCAGAAAACTCATGTTACTACTAGCATTTCAGAAAAGATCTCAGTAATGTCTCACAATTTGCAAGTTTCCAATGAAGATACAAACCAAATTTTTTTAAATCAATCAAATTTCACAACAGCAAGTTGTCACTTTCTCAGTTCAACATCCACAGTTACAGATTCATCATCACACCAGTTGGTCATAACACAGGCAGCACCAGACAGATCTGGCCAGGGGGAGAGGCTGTTACAGAATCCTTATATAAGCCATTCAAACAGATTAGATTTTTGTCAGATCAAAGTGCTATCCAGTTCGATTAGGGTGCCTGTCCAGGAGTAATGTTATAAAAAAGACGTCAGGGGAAATTTATGTAAATGTAAATGAAAAGTTTTCTTCTCAGACACTGTACCTGGTGAATTATTCTTCTGGGGTTTTCTTATTATAATAAATGACCTTTTAAAATGACATTTAAAAAAATCCATCTAGTCTCTGAATTAATGACCTCAAACGCTCCTCTGTGATCAGGTGTGATCTCCCACACCTGTGTTCCCACCCAGAAACTATTAAATGTCTATAGTAGAACCTAAAGTGCTAAGCATTGTAATTACAGAAAACTTCAATGTCTCTCCAACACAAAAATTAGGACTATAATATATTATTGATCAGTTGAAGACTTTGGCTTCACACCTGTGCTGATCAGCACTCTGTCTGCAGAGCTTGTCTTGGGGCTATTTTAGGTTCATTGCGCTGACAGTGCTTTGAAGAGCTGTGATGCTCAGAAGTCCTGCAGTGTGTTTAAAGCAGCTGAAGGGGTTCCTTTGTTCATGTTCTTGGGCTAGACTTTTCACGTATGATATGAAGTTGAGATTCATGTTGAGATCCTGCCTGGTAAAAGACTAAGGGTAGAAATCCTTTAGATGGATATAGAACTTTTGACTAAAGCTATCCTACAAGCCTAACTCATAGTGAAGACTGCTCACTATGCTCACTTTGAGAGAACGTCTCAGCTACCAAATCTGACAGGAGGTGAAAAGGATCCCAGACCAAATGATGAGAGAGCCAATGGGATGGCTGGAAATGTGACACCTTATGAGGAAGCTAATTTATCTCTCTGGTCACATGACACGAGTGGTTGTGTGCAGAAAAGCATTTGTTGATTCCTCTGTTGTGTGTCATCAACAAAGCTGCCAGCTGCTTCAGCTTTTGAAAAATGAAAGGACAAAACTCTTATCGTAAACTGTATTACAAGCTAATGATGACTAAATTCAGGGTTCTGCCACAGAAGAGTTATTATGGATTACAGCAGTAAAACCAGCCATGAAACTGCTTAGTTGCTGAAAATGGCTGATTCCATTCCTCTAGGCATAAATAAACCTAAATGAATCCGATAACAGTAAAACTAACAGTTCTGTGAGTTTGAGGAATAAGATGCAGGAGTCAGTTGAACGTGTGCTGGAACAGGGCATAATAAAAATTTTAATGTAATTATCTATTGATTAAATTAACAAGTGAAGTCTAAGAACCCAATATAACCCAATATATGTTGTGCTCTCTATGGAATCAACCCAGTATCTAGCAATTTGGCTGATAGGAAATGAAAGCTTTCCTGTGCAGAATCTGCAAGTTCTAAGTGTTTGATGTCTTCTATTCTATTTTGTGAAAAAAAAAAGGAAAAAAACTACAATGTGAAAGCAGCCTCTATTCTGCTGCCCTACACTGGCTGGAAGACCTGCTGTTTCAGCCTATTATAACTTTGCTATGTCAGTCTTCAAAGCAGATTTCAGTGAGTGTAAAACGATACAATCTTGAAAGCCGCTTGCACTACAAACTTCAGAAGTGCCTACAAAACCATTTCATGACTCAATTAAAACTTTCTCGAAACAATCTCCTCTTTAATTACCCATTTTATGCAAGTTAAAAATATTATAGTTGACTGACAGCTTAGTCTGCCTTTATTTAAAATAACTGATCCAATTGAGTTAGGTGGTGCTCAAAACTCAATTTTTAGTATACAATACCTAATAGTCCAATAACTATAATAAACGGCATGAAATCCTAAAAATTAAGTATCTTAAACAACTTAAATGCCTTTACATGTACATAGTGCTGTTTTGCATAATTTTGCAGAAACTTGTATTTTAAATATATGAACAGATATTATACCAGGAACCTAAATCTATCTTCAGCACGTTTTGTGTCATAAACTAAAAAAATCCATATGATGTACATGCTAGCAGGTATTTCATTTCTCTGATGCACAAGTACATTCAGATTTTGCAATCTGTTACTGAGACAGGTTCATACCGGTAAATCCACAATTCTCTTTGCAGTGTCATATTACTGTTATAGTAACAAAGCCACAGACACCACATCTAATTCTATGTACAGTAAAACCTGTATATGAATTGTTAATGGATCCTACACAATTCCATGTTTGCTAACTGCCTTCATATTTCATACAGGCGATCTCATGCAGTGATGACCTAAGATGAGGACGATCAATACAGTTGACATGAATCAACCACTGGAAAACTTTCAATGCATTCAGCTCAAGAAAAAATATCTACAGTCATAATAACCAGAGAAATATAACCTAATCACTAAATATTTGACAACTGCTTATATGATTTACATTTCCTTTGTAACGGCCAATCAGCAGTCTTACGAGTGACTAGCTCACTAACTAAATACAAACTAAACAAATTTAGCCTGTACTGCTAATATGTATTTTTATACTTCCATTTGCCCAATGCTCCATGTTAATGCTGTTAATGCAATAATTAAACTGACTATAAGCTTATTAGGGTAGCTGCTGTTCACTGAGCTAAAACTGATCTAGATTTTATCTGCTTGAGGGAAAATGGCTTGGCATGGTTTTCATTACTTTTACATTCTGTCTGTATAACATTTATGAGTTTATATTTATACATTTGTCAAACACTTAGCCAAAGCGAGTTTCAGTGCACTTACAGCATTTACATGAAGTATGTGTGTTTCCTGAATCAAACCCACAAACGTTTGCACTGCTCTATGCTCTACCTGCTAAGCTGCAGACATACACTACATCATTACATTATTCTTAGAATTATGGCCATCTTGGATATTCCACAAACGCTTGATAAGGCTTAATAAGGTAAAAACATCACATTTGCTCTTTTTACAGTGTAAAGCAGTGTGTTTAATTCTGAAGCTAGGCAGGAAGGCGGTCATATTTTGATTATCCAGGACATTTTTAGGTGTTGGCAAATTCCCCAAACACCAATTAAAGCAAAAAACCACAGGCAGGAAATAATAATAGGTAGCTTTTGCCCTCAAAGTGATTCCGGGATGAATCCTGAAAAACAAAGCATATTAGCTGCAGAGAGACACCACACACATGCGTGCACACGCACACACACATGCACGCACACGCACACACAAACATGCACACACACAGACAACTGAGGGACCAAATTACCTCTTTAACAGATCCAACAGATGCCTCTTTTGCAGAGAGTATTTCTGAGCAAAACATTTCTATGTAAATTATGCTTAAATTGGATTTATACATTATAGTGCATCATTTTGAATATTTAGGGCTGTAGAGTGTTAATGTGGAAAACAGTGATGATGTCTTAATGAGGTCGCTTCATGTAAATCTGGTACATCTCAGCCTAATACACAGTAATGCTTGTAAACTAAAGCCTGGAGAACTGCACCAAATCAAGGAATCAAAATTGTTCCTTCAGTGAATATAGCAATAAAACAAACAAATAAACGTCATGTTCAGTGCTATCAAGCAGCACAATTCATATAGTGAATTCCCCATTTAGTGATACCCCAGAGGACTGTATGCTTGAAAAATGCATTGTCATGTTATTTTGGGGCTCCTTTTTTCTGCTTTGCATCTGTTCACTGTACTAAGAGCAATTAGGAAAGCTAAATTGCATAGCAGAATACACAGATATACAAAATATCATTACTTTGTAAGAATAATGGCCATAAGTAAACTCACCCCCTATTATAATTAAGTCAGACATTTAGACACACATAACCTTATTTATGCTTCTTGTAATATTAAAATATGTTGACTTTTTTTATAATGGACGAATTAGACCTACATACATGAGAACCTCTAGTTCTCAAAGCACCTATTTCGAAAGCACAAAATCTAGCAAAAGATTTTAAATTGTTTATCATCATCATCATTATTTCAAAATGATGCTAATTTATCATCAGTTAAGAAGTAAACATAACAACCAAGGAAATACATCATTTGATAATTAATCATAAATCTCAACAATCGCTGCTGTTTTAATTTGAAAGATGTCAACCATGCTCCCACAGTTTAATTTAAAGAGATTGGTTCCTGGAATGCTCCCTAATGTTCCTGAAAACTAAAATTAAATTTTTAGATAAAAAAGGTAAATGATAAATCCTCAAAAACTAGTCCACTGAGCCACAAATTAACATAGTATTACAGATATTAAACACTGTGAACAATGGTAATACTATGTTTTTTATGTCTTGCACATTATCGTTATATGAACATGGTATGTTTTACTGTGTAAATAAAATGGTGCATATGCTAACAATCAAGTACCATCATTTGATGCCATCACTGTACACCTGAGTACCACTGCATTGTATCTCTTATTTACATGGAGAGGTTGTGCTTCACCATATTTAACACAGCATAGGTCAGCACAGATTAGGCCAGGCCTCAGTGATCAGCTGACTGAAAGACATGCCCTCCATCACTGACAGGGACAGTACAATAATTAACCCCAGGACCAAGCATGAAAAGTGTAAAAGCCAACCAGTGTGAAGCTGACAATCAACATAAACACCCTGAATCACGTTCACATAAAGCCGTAATATAATATAATATAATACTAATATATTAATATGTAAATCTGATATTATTTTTGTACAAAGGATTGCATGTAAATAGGACCTAATATCAATCTCAGAGTAGGTAGGGTACATAAAATCAAAACAACCAACAACTGCTTGACCATGTCAGCAGAAACAATCCTTGTTTTAAAGAACCCTTCAGCAATTCAGTGTTGCCCTGAGAAAACAACAGTAACAACAAAAATAAAAACAAAACAGGACAAACTGACAATTTCAAAATGGGCTTGTCAGGGTCTGCTGAAAATGTCTTGAGGGAAATTAAATGATTGACTCCATTATTGTACTTCGTATCTGGGAATGCCATTTAGTTCTGTATTATACTGTTGTGAGGGGCCGTTGTTATGAAGAGTTACTGGTGTTATTAAGTGCATAATGAGGTCTAACCTTCTGATATCAGACAGTTCATTGATTGCATGAACTAATTTTCTAGTCTACCCACTGCTACAGCATGTACACCTTCTCTGGAGAAACTCCATATTAGCAACACACCCTGCTCAATAAACACCCATCCATCCATTCTCCAACCTTTGTCTTATGCAGTCAATAAACATCACATATTACAATTAATAATAAGGGTTCACGCTTTATTTGTTTCTGCTATATTGATCTGCTACCTGCTGAGTCTGTTTTACCTGTACACCCACTGTTGTGAAAACTGACCAATCACCATGTCATGCAAACAGAATTATGCATTTGTTGGCATGAACCTTTAAGCAAATAGTGCTAAATACAAATATGATTATTGTTTAACAACACTGTTGTTATATAATTACATTAAATATGATTATTGCTATCAATGTTTTAATGTCAACATAACATACTTGCATTTTAGAGCTAGGTTTTGGTGCTATAGGACTGCCCTGCTTTTCAAAATGTACTCCCCGTGATTTGAACACATTTATTCTAATAGCACAAAATGCCAGATTGTTCTGTCTACCTCAATTCAA
>JBAJNP010002019.1:34059-52604 GCA_036877545.1 Yasuhikotakia modesta | reverse complement strand
TGTGTGTGTGTGTGTGTGTGTGTGTGTGTGTGTGTGTGTGTGTGTGTGTGTGTGTGTGTGTGTGTGTGTGTGTGTGTGTGTGTGTGTGTGTGTGTGTGTTACTAACTCTTACATAAGGGTTATACATGAAATACCAGCATGAACCCATATCAAAAATGAACAAAAAGACATTTTGTTAAAAGAGGCGACCTTTTCATTGGAAAATGATGTTTATGAGTCCTCTACAATGGCATTAGTGTTACGATAAGCAACATGAGAGTTAGAGAGAGAGAGAGAGAGAGAGAGAGAGAGAGATTGCAGAAAGTTGCAGGTCTTTCTCTCAGGACATTTCTGAAGTATTTTTCAGAAATTTACATCTAAAAATGCGCTAATGGTGATTTTCTCTGTGATTTCACTGTGATGTACATTTCTGCAATAAGAATGCATCAAGAGTCACTGCAGTGATGTTTAATGTATAACACGCAATTTCACGTATAACACACTCATGCGTTCTCATGTATAACCAATGTGTGTCGCTCAGTTGCAGCATATGCATGCGAACACGCTTACCCTGAGACATCTAATGCATTGTGACATGCGTTCTCGCATCATCTCTCATGACCTCTGCTTTTCATCAGTTTTTGTGAGTTTTCATCAAAAAAATTCACACACAAACATCCATATATCTGTTGTGTGGATAGAAATGTATGTCTTGTCTCTCGCTCTCTCTCTGTCTTTCTTTCAACGTAGTGTGTTGAGAAGATCAGCTGCTTAATAACACACACTTCACACGTCAAAATCAGGACCCTCTCTTTCAGTGATCTTATGCTGACGTGTTTGTGTGTGTTTTGGTTTGTCAGCATGCCGCTCCCTCATGGCCCAGCAGGAAACGCATGCAGACTTGTTCACTCTTGCATACATTCATGCATGACGTGTGTAGCATGTTCCCTGCTGGTCTCGGTTTAATAGAAAGTCAGTTAGTTATGTGAGACACTTTTACCACACGCCTCTACAGATTGATCTTATATAGGTTTTTTTTGAGAGCCCCTTACAATAACTACAGCTGTGAGGTAGGTACTTTTTACGTCTGTTGAGTTTGATTTAAAATTGGTAAAAAAGTGAACATTTCTATAGCATTATCATGCTTTCTGGCTTTTGTGTGTTTCGCTAACTGGCTGTCCTATAGTGTTATTAATTCATTTAGTTGCAGGCAGACAATGATGGTAACAAAATGGCGTTTGATGGCATCTTAGATTTGGTTCATTTAGGTGTCAACTTGCCTCAGATGTTTCTCCTAAAATTGCTGAGGAGAATTTGGATTTGGGTCAATTTGAGGATTAAAGTTGGAGTATTTAAATCTTTAATATCTTGACTTCTGAATGCAGACTTTACAATTCTTAGCTCACTTTGTGATATTGTTGAGATCTTTTCTAAAACTCTACTGGAGAGATTTATGAGATTTTTGAGTTGTTTTCTTAGGTGACAATTGAAGCATGGAGATCTTAAAAGTTTACATTTGCTCTCTATTTTATCCCATTGCTACAGGTCTACTGAGTTTTAAGGCCGGCTGACTGACAGAAAGAGGAAAGCTTTCAATAATAGATAAAGAGAATTTCACTTGAATCTTTGAATGTGGAAGAACTGAAGTTATCAGTTAAAGACAATCCTCAACCTTTATACATTCTGGGTGATAATCTTCAACAGAAATGGGAACATTGAGCACCTAACGTCTTGGCTAGGAGGAAGTAAGACTCAGTCTTTCCGAGATTGAACATGAGATGAGATGTCTGAAGCCCGAGAGTTTAGCTGTAATTCTGGAATGACAGACTGGAGTAACTTAAAGGATGTGAATTTTACGCAAGAAAACAACAGACATCAAGAACTTGTGTGAAAACGTAGAAGTAATAATCTGAGTTCAAGACTTTGTTGAAACCTTTGCCAGCAAAGATGTTGGTGTGAATCTGTGAATCTGTTCAGGACACAGAAGGGTTTGGCCGTTTGGGTTCACGCTGCCAGAACATTTTATTGGGGTGGAAAAAAGTGAAAATATTATAGCACTTAAAAATGTGTAGCATGGCTGCATCATGTGCCTCTATACCTGCTGATTCATTTCTATAGAGAAATGAGCATTTATTTATGACCTGCAATAAATCAATGGCTGTATAATGTCAAGGCAAGACTAATAAATTGATATCAGAATAATTTGTATTATATCTATTACCATTAAAACACCTCGTGCATCTTATCTGTCCTTAAACCACAATCTCCTCCCCTTTACGCTCCAGCCGTCGCCTCCGCTGCCCGCCGCAACCGCTCGGTGAACGGATGGCATCTTTCCCGACATCACGGAACCGAGGGAGTCACCGGAGGGCAGGTTGCGTTTGTGATCATAAACCCGTTTCTGTTGACTATGAATTGCTATAGAGTTCGTCTTTTTTGCAGACCGACCGGTGTCCCGACGTAGCCTTTTCATACAGGACCTTAAATCTAAACCCCCTTTTTTGGGTCAAAGACAGGGACGCAATGCAAACATCATGAAGTGATTTTATTACGGTGGAGGTTTGGAAAAACAGCATGAAGTTACACATGTTTGGGCTTTTGCTGTTATTGGCAGCAGCCCGTGCAACGATAGATGGTGAGTTTCCCTGCATCTCTGTACAGCATCTGCTGTTTGTCAATGTGATTCTTCAATGTCACTTATTTCATTAACCAGCCAGCCAGTAAATAATGCACAGATGCCATTATGTCTATTTATATACGTTTATAAACGACAGAAAACATGCATTTAACATCTTGGGTCGTTTTACTCGATGCAAAAGATGCTGCGTTTAATTTATGACTGTAGTTTGGCTTATAGCGCCCTCATCTGGGTCTTTATATGTCGTGTGAGGGTCGTTTTATATCGACTTATAAATAACAGTTTCTGCATGTTCCTGTTCATATGATGTTTCTGACCAGCCTTGATATGTTTTAAGATAGAAGAAATTAGCAAGTGACCAACACAGCCTGAAGCATCAAAATGAAGCATTAATGCAAGAAAAGTTGAGTTTTGTCTGGGTTTGGCAGAGTGTGAAAGTCATAAGATGAGAGTCTTATCAACCTAAAAGCTACTGGATGGATAATAATTGATCTATTCTGTCAGCACTGTAGAGAAAAATACTTGGGCTGTTTAAGTCTCTTTTCCGAGCAAGAAACAAATTAATTTTAATGAAACTCTGTCGGCATGTATGGAGTAAGAGGTTTTACACAAACACGTCAACAGTGGGAAACTATTTTCCTGAATTATATGCTAAATTTGTGTCTTTAAACACAACCAGGTTTCTATACACTTCACTGTATCAACTGATTCATAAGGAATTGAAAATGTCCATCAGTTGTGAGTACAAGGCATTAAAGTAGCTTTAAATATAAATATAAACTTTGCAAAATGAATGCACACAAATGCATGCACAAATACTCTCTCTCTTTTTCTTACACTCTCTTGCTCGCCCCCTCCCCTTTCTTTTGATTTACACCTCCTGTCCTCATCTTCTGATCGGTGGGCTCGTAAACCCAGGGGAGATGGTCTGCATACCATGTCTTGATTTATGATATAATTTTACATGCTGTTGTGACCCACAGCCATGCTGAACAGAACCACAGAATCAAAATCAGTCTCACAATAAGAATGAATTTTCAATTGAGCACACAAGCATCTGTTATGGTTTTGTGATGTAATGATATAAAATCGTTTATGGTTTATACGTCCTGTGTCTTCATAAACCAAATGGCTTAAAAACAAACTCAATGGTGAATTTCTATTATTTAAAAAAATGCTACATTTTTGTGAGGGTAAGGTGATAGAATTTATAGTTTGTACTGCATAAAAAAACATTATGTCTATGGAGAATCCTTATAAACCACATATGCCAAACTGTGTGTGTGTGTGATTCAGTGCTCGTCTCATTCTCCCGATGCCCTCTGTAGTGCTCTAGTTTCTAGTTTGAGGTCATCATATCATGTTGATGTTTGTGTCAGTAACAGAAACTCTGGGACAGCCTTCACCCCATAACTGTATTCCTCTCACACCCATGTGAGGGTGTTTCTGTCACATTGACATACATCCTACTTAACCGGCCAGATATGTTGATATATGTATCAGTGTGTTTGGTTCAGATTATTTTAAACCTGATCCACAAATGCCACCAGAGATATTTTAATGTTGACTCTCTCCAGCTCCTGAGGAGTTCGTGTCATTGGCAGAGATGGAGGACACTTTGCTAAGGAATCTTTTTCGGGGGTATCAGAAGTGGGTGAGACCCGTCCTTCACGCCAACGACACGATTACCGTTCGCTTCGGTCTGAAGATATCACAGCTGGTGGATGTGGTAAGACACACACACACACAGTGTAACATCATTCATTTAAAAATACATTTGTGTACATTTTCAGCAGTGCAAGCGTCTAAAATAGACACATTCTCTTTTTCCCAGGAACACTTGCACACACGCAGTCTTGACAGATTACTGTGTTGTGTTATTACAGTACAGAGCTGATTGGTTTTAGAAGGATATGAGATCAGTTTATTTGCTAGCGCCCTTCCTATATTCTCTCTCTCTTTCTCTAATTTATTCTCTCGCTCTTCTGTCTCTCTTTTCTCATTTTGTGACCCATTGTATTGATCTTTCTGAGGCTGAGCAATAAAGAGGATATGGGTTTGGGTTCAGTGGCTGTTTAGAAGCACACACTCATATGTTTTGCCTTTGCATTCTAAAACACAACTTTTGCAATAGCTTTGTAAGGACCAGAGTGGAGACAAGCACAGACTGACCAGGTCAAATCAGATTATAGTTTGAGTCAGACCTGCAGCAAACCAAAAATAATACAATAATGCACTAAACAGGATGCATGAAAGTAATTATATTATACTGTATGAGCTTATTAGTGCTGGGTGCCTACTCCTGTAACTTCATTTGGTTAGAAACTTTACTGTAAAACTAGAACTACTGAAATATAATAATATAATAGCAATCTTATTATAAAAGGTATTAACAGTAATCCCTTTAAATTAATATTTTACCCAAGCATTTAAAGCTGTATCGTAATGAACTCACCCTAATACTGTTTAAATGTTTAAAATGGGAAAAATCTGCTTAGACAAAGAAGTCACATTTGAACACATTTGTTTTTTAACAACAAGGTAGATACAAATATACAAATTGTAAATGTCTAAATGTCTTCTGGTCATATACTGGGTTGTCACAGTATTGTGAATTTTCTAGCTGGTGAAACCATGAACACTGTAAAAACATTAGATTTTTACACCATTCTCATTTAACGTGTATATCACTCAGTATATTAGTGCTTTTAAAAGGTAAGACAAAAAAAGACATAAGATATTATCTTTTTTAGCTGCATATATAAAACAACTACCTCAACAATCTGCACAACACAAGCGTGCGAAACTGTGATAGAAATACTGCATTTATTTGTCTTAATAAGAAAACACTACAGTTTTACTCTATATAGTGTAAAAACATACACAGTGCACAAAATATTAAACAGTATAATTAACATCTTACCTTTATTATAGTTCTTCATTTTTCTGCTTCACTTTTCAGGATGAAAAGAACCAGTTGATGACCACTAATGTCTGGTTGTGGCAGGTAACCAAAAACATTGTGCTTTAAAGTGAAAGTAAAAATACCTCAGTTTCCATCTCCTGACTGGTGGTTAATGGATGTGTTTGCTGTAGGAGTGGACAGACTACAAGCTTCGGTGGAACCCAGAAGATTATGGTGGAATCACATCTATCAGAGTTCCCTCAGAAACCATCTGGCTACCAGACATTGTCCTCTATGAGAAGTAAGTCTCTTTATGAACCCAACTGTTGTTTTCTTGCCACCATCTAATGAACTGCATGCACAGAATTCTGGGATATGTTTGTGCCGCCTTCAGATCAGATCAGATAAAGAGATCTTAGCAACCCACCCTGAACAGCATAGCAACCACATAACAATGCCCCAGCAACCACCCAGAATATCCAAACATTGCTGGCTCAGAATTTCAAATGATAAGAAAAAATATGTATGTAGATACTAAACTAAGCTCTTGTTTTTCTGTTTTTTTATCATCAGTGCTGATGGCCGTTTTGAAGGCTCCCTAATGACCAAAGCCATTGTGAGATTTAATGGCACCATCATGTGGACTCCTCCCGCCAGCTACAAATCCTCCTGCACCATGGATGTCACCTTCTTCCCCTTCGACAGACAAAACTGCTCAATGAAGTTTGGCTCCTGGACGTACGATGGCACAATGGTGGACCTGACGCTGGTAGATGCACATGTAGACCGTAAAGACTTCTTTGACAATGGCGAATGGGAAATACTCAACGCCACCGGCCAGAGGGGCAGTCGGCGTGACGGCATTTATTCCTATCCTTACGTCACCTATTCGTTCATTCTGAAACGTCTTCCTCTCTTCTACACACTCTTTCTCATTATCCCATGCCTTGGTCTGTCATTTCTTACTGTGCTGGTCTTCTACCTCCCCTCAGATGAAGGAGAAAAACTTTCGCTCTCCACCTCTGTGCTTGTGTCCCTCACTGTGTTTCTTCTTGTTATTGAGGAGATCATTCCATCTTCTTCAAAAGTCATCCCTCTGATTGGAGAGTATCTGCTTTTCATTATGATCTTTGTCACGTTCTCCATCATCGTAACCGTCTTTGTCATCAACGTCCATCACCGATCTTCTGCCACTTACCACCCCATGGCACCATGGGTAAAGAGCCTCTTCCTGCAGCGATTACCCAGACTGCTTTGCATGAGGGGACACACAGATCGCTATCGGTATCCGGACATCGAACTGCGGAGCCCGGAGTTGAAACGAGGGATTAAAAAAGGCCAACAGAAGACTGCTGGAGGAGGAAGAGGAGGGTTGAAGGAAGACGAGAACCAAGCCTGGATTGCCCTGTTGGAGAAAGCCACTCATTCAGTGCACTACATTTCCAGACATATCAAGAAGGAACATTTTATCAGAGAGGTATTGAGGCTATTGTTGATTTAATGTAGAAGTCAAATAAATATAAATGTTTAGCACATACAAAAGTCACCAGGTAACAACAGCTACTTATTAACCATGTTTATCGGTTCTGTTTGTCTCTCAGGTTGTTCAGGACTGGAAATTTGTGGCTCAAGTCTTGGACCGGATCTTCTTATGGGCCTTTCTCACTGTTTCTGTGCTAGGAACCATCCTCATCTTCACTCCAGCTCTGCAGATGTACCTCAGCACACCTTAAAAGACTTCAACATTCTTACAACCCCTTTGAAATATATAAACTTCCCACAAAATTACAGTAATCCACCCAAAAGCCCTTTTCTGACCCAGCCACACTGATAATCCTCTCCAAATTCGACTTCTATATCTGTCTCCTAAATCCCCCTCAACGCTCGATAGGAGGTATAAAAAATCTCAACTCAGCTAAACTGAGGCTGAATTTCACACGTGGCTGAAGGGTCTTATGGTGGCCATCGTTTGGATCTGTGAAATCTCTCTGAGGGGATCATGGTTTTAAAGTTCTTCAGAGTTCATAAATTGTATTTATCGAAGTGCAATGATTTAAGAGTTGTAACCCCACTGCTCAGGTCTCTCGAATTCAGAACCACCAAACTTGACAGCATCATGACTCCAAAAGCAATTAATGTGTTACATTAATAATAATATATTAAGTAAATTAATACGTCACTGTATTGTAGTTTTATGTAATGTTATGTTTTGTATGTAATTGTACAAAATCAGTTACATTAACTACTGTTCATTTTTTTTAAATCTCTTAAAAATGTACTATTAAAATTAATCATATTTTACCACAGTACACTAAAAAACATGGTTAAACCACAATATGGTTGTAACCACAAATTAACCATGTTTTTTCTACAACAGTCATAGTTTAATCATGTTTTTTGTAGTAACAAAACCACAACTGTCTGGTACTTTAAACAACAGTGGCATCCTTTAACTTCATAAACACAAAATCACTAAAACATTTTTCAAAATATCTTCTTTTGTGTTCCACAGAAAAAAACGTCATACAGGTTTGGAATGACATGAGGGTGAGTAAATGTCAGAAATGTTATTTTTGAGTGAACTGTTCTCCTCTGTAAATAGAGGCCTTACTTCAGTCAGTTATATCTCTGATATCATAATGTTTCTCCATTGTATAATAGCTGTGAATAGCATTTAGCAGAGAAATTTTGTTTTGGGGCTAAATGGACATTGATGTTATTTGTGTCCCATATACCAGTTGAAACCCTTACCAGTTGAAATATGAACCTTTGAAGACGTTATTGAGTAAAGAAACACTGTTTTTTCTGGAGAATGCAGTAGGGTGAATTCTGTTAAACTGGCCACTTTTTAGCCACATCCATCAGTTTACCCTAAATGTACACAATGCAGAAACTGATAAGAGGAAAATATTAACAACATCTGTTTCCCTGAATATTCTGCTGTTCTTCATTAAAGTCAACATAAAAATGAAACTTTATTTAATTTAACCTATTCTACATTCCTGGTCTTACTTCAGGCTTGAAAGTTTAATTTTTGCTTGAATTTTTGCTCATGTTTTCAACTAATCTTCCTTAAATCATTATGTATGATCTAATGGGCAATTTTAGATTTAATAATCAAATCAATTTGCAATGTACAAGATGAAGCCACAACCTCTACTGTTTCCAAATCCAATAAATTAGCCTTGTTTTGTGATTTTGTATGTTGTTAAATTCACTCTTTTGATGGTTAAAATTGGGCTGCACATAATGCCTCCAGAACTACTCTGAGGATTCAAAACTGGGCTTTTCAAAGCAGTACACATTACATTCATTTAATCACGATTGGGTCTTACACACTGATTCATTATCAAAACTGACATGACATCTGCTCAAAAGTGAAATCCTACTAATTGTTGTTCCGTGCCAGTAACAGCGGGTCAGAACCATCCCTACAGGTGCACAGGCTGAAATGGACCCAGCAAGCTTATTCTTCACTGCAATGGTAAAAATGTTCTGCCACAAACATTAGCCTCAAGGTAATTTGCCACAAACACCTCCACTGGTATGTGTTACCAGATTTTCTTTAAACATACCAGAGTTCAGGTGAGGATAAAAACTTCCTCTCTAGCCTCCAGCACTTGGCCAGGGGCTAGCCACTAACCACTTGATGCTCTGTCGTGTCCAACTCAATGACAGCCGTGAAACATAATGGTATTCCCTTCCTGCACTGGGCTGTTTCCCTGTCCTATCGAGGGATCATACATACAGAGACAACGCTGTAAATCTCACACACTCTTGATCAGCCCTCATGGGTGACAACTGACAAAAGCAGACAAATTCAGGTATGAAACAAACAAGTTTTGTTTCAGTTTCCATGAGATTCAGGACAAAGGGCCTCTAAAATAAATTCTATAGTATATATAGTACATACAGTATAGTAAATTATACTATATAATATAGGAGTATAGGTGGGGCTTCTGTAATATAATGTCCAGGTGCCCAATATATACAGATTTGTGTCCTATAGCAATATCCTGGACACCTTTTATTATAAACAAGACAAAGAAACAGTTGAAAGTAAACAAACAACTAAAGTCCTTTAGAATATTAAAACAATCCTCATTTAAAAGACCTCGACTCTTAAATAGTCTGACTTCATTGTCTCCTACATAATTCAGTAGAGATGTTATGTGGTGTGGCAGCCATGTTGCTTGTAGCAGCCTCAAATCAGAAACCTTCTAACATCCTTCTCAGCTTCCCTAAAGCTTACTATTAAGCTTTCCTTTCTTCTTTTACAAAAGCAGCATTCATATTTCATTACTGCTCTCAATAACTGTGCTACCAAAGAGAGAATAAGTTTGTTACTGTACTATTTATGGCTGTGCGGTATTTAAACAAGCAATAAAAACAACAGCAGTATTTCCCTGTGGAAATGCTATCTATTTATAGATAGTATTTCCAGTATATTATACTATCTATTTATATCTTTAACTGTGGAAACTGTCTATTGTGGCAATATCTAGTTTAAATATTGGCTGTGTTTGACTACCCTAGTTTTGTGGATTTTTTAGAAAGCTAAAGGGTTTTTAGTCACTGCTCTTAAATTACCAACAGATGGCAGCATAAACTAAATGAACCTTTATCATCTAAATGACATGATGATCATCTGATTTGCTTGAAAACTGATCTTGAAACTTAAACATTCGAGATAAAACAAGTTCATCTTGGGATCCCAGATCTCTCAGATAGTAAAAATCTCTCAGATCATCTCAACACTTTGATTGTAACAACTATCACATGCACAAACTTTTTTAAAGTTTATTTTCATTTAATCACAATGCTGAATCTTATTTAATCACAGTGCTGAATCACATTTAATCACAATACTGAATCACATTTAATCACAATGCTGAATCACATTTAATCACAATGCTGAATCACATTTAATCACAATGCTGAATCACATTTAATCACAATACTGAAGCTATTGTATGTCCTGAAACTATATTTCCAGCATCTGTCTTTCTCCCAGAAGACGTTTTCCTCTTTTTCTTCTTTTTAATTCTTTTTAAATTCTACTTTAGGTGGAGGAACTCAATGTTGTTGAATGTCAAACTTTCATCCCTCCCTTGTGGACAGCAAGACATGTGTTTATCTTTCCACGTTTCAAAGATCATCAACATGCATTGCAAACTGCTGAACTGATATTTGCAGACTAGTATGTGCTGTTACTAATGTCTTTAACACAGTTTATTATAGTACAACCACAGAGACCACAGCCATGTTTATATCCTAATGAATGTGAGCTCTGCGTGGCTACAGGCAAATACTAGGACAAATAACATTAGAGGGTCATTACAAAGACAGAAGTGTTTAGACATGTATTATTTTATATAATAAACACGTTTAAACAGGCTTTCTTCATTTTCTCCTGCGATGAAGTTTGTGTGTGTTGTGCTGAGTTGATGACTCCAACTGCTCTTCCCATTTGCTGAGAGACATTTGAGCTTGTGAATGCCGTGAGAAGAAGAGGAGAGAGATCATATACCGCTGTCTTCCATGGACAGAGCTTTGGGGACTGTCAGACCCAATGCTTGTTCTCTCATTTACAGCCCTGACTTAGAACAAACGCCTGTCGGGGGTCCGTGTGATAAATCCTTTTGTAATTCTTGTGGCCCAAAGTTCAGTCCACTGTAAAGTCATATGGACCAATAAAATAATATAAACAGTAAATGGTTTAAACACAGTGTTTAATGGTAACTGTTTCATAAAACTCAAACTGTAATAAACAGGCTCTCATTAGATCTCAGGATTTATCACATGGATCTAGAGTTCATTTGTAAGTTGACTTTGTATTGAGGACACAAACATCTAGGCCAAACGTTTATTATAAAAGCAAAAAATAAAACCACGCTGGTACGCATGCAGCCATTATAATTATGAATTATTTTTTAAGGTAAGAATGTATTTCACAGATGTAAGGTGGCTTGTCACATTGATATCAGTTTGAGTTTTGTCAATAACCTTTTCCATTATTGCTGTGTCATGAAATAGTGTATTGTGGGGTTGCATCTGAAAGTGGGTTCTGACCACATGGCAACATTAGATTAAATTAAATACATTAACATTAAATACACCAATGTTAAGAAAATATTTACAGTTAAACATGCATTGAACTATGGGCTGCATTAGTATATATGTGTGTTGTCACAGGTATATATATATATATGAAATATTACTCAACGACAAACTGGTAAGTAACAAACAGTTTAAAACAGTAACGTTGGATGATGTTGTGATGTGTTTGGACAGATATTTGAAGTGTTTTTCACAAGCACAATCTTATATATCCACACAGTTGATGTCCAGATGGGGTCTTTGCGCCCATGAAGGCGCATTGCCATCAATTCCTTATGTGTTATTATCCATTGCGATTAGATCGACTAGATAAACAAATATGTACTGTGTGCGTATGTGTCCATCTAACCTGTTTGTGGTGAGAGTGAGTGAGTGTGTGTGTGTGTGTGTGTGTGTGTGAGAGAGAGAGAGAGAGAGAGAGAGAGACACTTAAACAAAGCGCACCTCTCGGATGCTGACAGACTAAAGTTTCGGCTCGTGTCTATAAGGAGACGGACCATCATAGGAATGATGCGGAATCAGAAGCACTTTGGATTTACATGCCTTGGGATATTTGTATGGGCATCGTTTGGCATTAAATGTGAGTGCAGTTTTCTCTTGTAAACTTGTAAACATATTCATGAAGATAGATGTGGACTTATGGACCATTGATGGGCTATGAGGAGAATGAATGTAAAGCGGCAGCCAACCTGTTAGTGCGAGTGAACTCGTTGCATGTGTTTAACCCTTCATTCAATGCTTATACAATAATAAATCAATGCAATGCAATAATAACAGTGATCGATGAATAAATAGTACTATGCATTCTTTTCTGTATGTCAGCATTGGTTGGAATAAGCACTTGTTAAGTCTGCTAAATCCTGAAGGACCCCTTGGTTCATATTTTGTGACTGTATAGTATGAGTATAATATTCATTTGGCGATGTTTATTATATTTAAAATATAATAGACCAGACAGATCGATATTTAAACTCTGGACAACAAAGTTTGTCTTTTAACATCTAACCATTTAGGGTATAGGACTCCCCATACAATTTACTGATGCTAGGATCACACACACACACACACACACACACACAGGGTGAAAGTTTGTAGTGGAAAAGATGAGCTCAAGACATTAAGCAAATATGTGGAGTCTGTCCAAACTTTGGGTTCAATGAATGTTGTCAGGATTGTGTGATTTCACCATCATTCACCAGGGTTTGAAATGTTGTGCTGATCTTTCGGAGATGTTTTCAGGATAAATTTGCCCACATGAAACAGATGGAGTTCTTGTATCTGATTGTATATTGAGAGCGGGGGTGATTTAATCCATTTTTGTCCTTTTTGCCTCTCAGAAAGATCACAGATGGGAACTGCTTATCCTTACAGCAATGAGATTAAATGGAAAGCAAATATAATTTTGTACAAATCCAGTGTCTTTGGTATTTATCTTTTGAAACAGACCAAAAATATACATACGTCTCCATGAGTTGTAGAGGCGATCTCTGATGTCACAAACCCATCAAAAGTCAGTATTTCAATAAAACTCAAACATTTCTCAGAAATGTTTTTAAAACCAGATCATTGTAGCTGTTTAATCTATTTATTTCTCCTAAGTAATATTATTATGTACTATACACTAATATGTACATACACTACATACAAGCTATCAAAGTCTGAAAAGTCTTGCCCTACAACAACAGCTCTTAGTTTCCAGGCAGACAGACCACCTACTCCAGGAACTTGCGTGACGCCAGCCAATCAGATTGCAGCTGGTGATTTAAGTCAGCCTTTTTTGTTTCTGTATTTAATAACATAAGACAGTCGGTTTAATAGCTTGTGGGCAGTCTGTGGGTGTGCAAACTGATGCTAACTGACTTTTCTACAGATGACAACAGCCTGGAGTTGGTTCTTCCAGACTTCAGCAGATGTTGACGGCGTTATCATTGATGAACTTAACTGGACAGATCATCTCACAGCTAACAAATCTGAAAGCTGTGGTCTGTTATGGCAAAACTATTATTGATTATTAAGTTGGTTTTAATTGATTATTAAGTTAGTGTTTCATACTCTTAGCAGGGTTTGATATTATTTAGTGACTAGAAATGAGATTAGAGGATTAGTTATTAGTTGTTTTGTCCCCATCTTCCATTACTGAATAAATCAGTTGGGAAAATGTGCTTCATTTAGACTTTTTCTCCTTCGTATATTCTTTTCATCAGGGATAGAGCGACGCGATAGTCATTCAGCTTTAAAAAGCTGTTTTTTTAGCGTTTCTCACTAATCTGGACTATAACACAATCAAAACAAAATAATGAATTGACCCTTATGTAAAGATTTATCATATAGTTAGATCAAGGCTTAAACAAAACACTGCTGTAAAGTCGTTCTCCTCATCTTTCACATTCTGTCCATTCTTCACTTTAAACAGAATCATTCTCACAAAGCTTCCAACTCTGTGTCTGTAATGTTGTTTATTGAACTTTATTTGCATAAAGCCGTGACACCATCAGGGTCGCATCAACTCTCCTCATGTTTCTGACCAAATGCTTTAGTGCTGTATGCTAGCTCTTGTCTTCTTGAGGAAAGTGTTGGGAAACAAGCGAGGGCTTCGTCTGTTTAAATATGTAACACCTCTCTGCCCCACATTGTGCTTCATAGCTGTTTGTTTTCGGTTTTCGACACCTCTGCTGTTTTATTTATTCACTTCCATTGTGATTTGTGTTTCGTTTGCTTTATTTTGACATACGGATAGGAAATGTAATTAATGATCACAGAAATGTAATTAATATTTATGTTAAAACACTCATGATTCTTGTACCGTAAGGTGTTTAATCTTTCACAGCACATACAAACTAATGAAAACAAGCCAGGCAGTGAGAGAAAGTGTTTCAATAATTAATAGAAATCGAGGGCTGATTCGTGTCCAGGACAGAGTTTGTTTCAGCCGTAGTTTCTCCATCATGTGATTGTGATTTAAAAGTGATTTAAATCACATTGAAGCCCAGTTTACACCTGATGTTAAGATCTCTGGTGGTCCAATCACAGGTAGCCGGGTCAGATCTGATGATGTCATATTTCTAATGGGCCTCTTGTGACGGATGCTGTGTCATGATTGGGTGATGTGACATGATGATGCGCCTGCCAAACTTTGTAAAATAAACTTTTAAAACAGACATTTAAGCCCCTTTTAGACTCATTTGTTTACATTGTACCATTTCAGTATTTATATGGGCATGCAAACTTAAATATCATGTGATATAAGACATTACAATCATATACAAAAGAACAAACTACAATAGAAAATGCATATAATGTCATTTAGGCTACAATGAACAATAAAATATGCAACAATTCAAATTAATAGGTTTAAAATTTGTATACAAACTAGCCAGGTATAAATGCTATGTCTAATAAGCAAGTCACTGATTTGACAGAGCAAATGTAGGTATTTTTGAATAGCTTTTCAAAAGCAACCGTGTGAGATAAAAGCCACAACATGATACCTACTGAATCTTCCATCAAAATTCAGAAAATTCTTTTAAACAAGATACAAATTTTATACAAACTGCTTGTTTAATTGTTTTTTAAGATTCAGGCGTGAGGCAGAAAACAAATGTGTCATTATTCATTCACACTTATATAAAATATAATTAATTATTACTGTAACAGTAAGACGCACAAACACCCACACAGACACAAACGCTTCTTATAAACTGATCATTTCTTCACATGAATTACATTAGTCAGTGTGAATAATGCAACACGTTTGTACATTAGGTTTATGAAGGAAAATCCACTTAAATAAAATCATATAACTCAAAGACGAGCCTTTGAATCTAAACATAGACAGAACCATAAACACGGCAGGAAAATTCAATTACGGACATTGAATGATCCTCAGATTAGTTTGTTTACATTTTCCATTTCATCGCTCATTTGTAGAAATTTCATTTCAAGTCTCAGAGTCTCTTTGGCAAGAGTTTGTTCAGTTATGAACATGTTTATGGTTGATATCACGGGGTTGTTAAGGTTTTTGTAGAAAAAAATCCAACAAAACAGAAATAACGTTAAAAAACCTTTTTAATAACCAGCACACAGGAAACTAGACAACCACAAAACACCATAATCTGACTGACTTAGCAGACAACAAAACAAAAGAAGTATATATTACATAAACTATACAACAAAGTATACATATATATTACATAAACTATACTACAAAAGAAGCAGTATAGTATATACATAAACTGTACTAAACTAAAATCAGGTGAACATCATAAGTAACAACAGTAGGGCCACAGAGGAGGAAATAATGAAGAACTAATTAACAGCATAATGGCTAAATTAACACAAGGAGAACAAAACACATGACAAGACACAAAGAACAGACACAGTGGTGACAGTCGTTCAACATTAATATATTCATCTCTTATCTCAGACGTACCATCTGTCTGTGTTTTTATCTGAAGAACAACAGAGTCTTATTACTGATCTTGTATCAGAGCCTGTGACAAAAAAAATCAGTCTGATGATATGATGAAATAATTTAACTGCAAACCATCTGTCTTGGATGCATTAGGTGTTAACTTGATCTCTCTTGCCCTGTAGACTCATCACAGGGTGAATATCAGAGGAGGTTGTACAAGGAGTTGATGGAGAATTATAACAGATTGGAGAGGCCCGTGTTGAATGATTCTGCACCAATTATTGTAGAACTTGGACTCACGCTGCTTCAGATCATAGATGTGGTAAGTATCTTGTTTTTTTTACAACCTTTCTTTGTATCACACCATATATGATATGTTGTCTTTGGTCATTTGCTCATAAGTTTACACAAGTTCAGGTGTGTGTGCTGTTGCGTATGTCGGATTTGCTAACAAATTGCTGTTGTTTTTTATATAAAATGGTATCTTGAACAAAACTATAATAACCACAAACTAACAACTACAATTCATTTTTGTGCACATATGCACAATTCAGCATAAAAAGAGTTTAATTGAAACTAAACTAATTTTTGTCAAAATATCACAGTTGCTACAAAAAGTGTCACTAAAGTGCAAAACCACAAACTGTTGTGTTCAGTTTAACTGCCTCTAGAATTAAATTCTAGATACAATTCATAGGTAGTGTGGATATCTCTCTTTTGTTATTATTTTTACACTGTATTTTATCTTGTTTTAACAAACTGTAACACAGGCTCTGTTTGCTTGACAACAAAAACAGCCGAGTGAGGAAGATTAATATGAAGCTTTCATCTAGAAGTTTTTACAGAAAGCCCAGTGAGAGAAAAGTGTCCTGTATTTACATCCTCCATGTTGTTTTAGCACCAAATTCACGGAAGCGATTATGCAAATGCCAGTGTAAACACATCTATAAACTCAAATCTTGCAGGCCAGTTCTGAGTGTGAGGTTGTGACAGACTTTGCATCATCAGTCCACCTCTGAGATTCAAGTACTTGAATCAGCTTTCAAATGCCAAAAATGTGCTTGGATATATGCCTGGTTAAATCCCTCTTCTCCATCATTTGATCATTATATGATTAATTACTGCTGCCACTATCAATAGAAAATGCCATTATTTTGCCTAAAATCCCTAATTTTGCTCCAGGCAAACATCCGTGACTTTTGTGAATGAGGCACAATTTATAACACGCCAAATTGACATTAAAAAGCTAGCGCTTATTATGAACTTTTATTATTAGTAACCTATAGTAACCTTTGCAGAAGTAGAATTTGCAGAAATGTGCTTTTGGCATTTTATTAACCCACTTCTTAAAGTGCAGTATTACCCCAGCATGCTTTTTAAACAGTACTGAAGGTGTTCCCATCTAAACTCTGCTCTTATTGGCTGTTTCTTTTCATTCTGTCCAATCATCTGTTTAGTATTTTTTGCAATTTTGGTTTTTAATAAGGAAAATATGTTGGCACAATTATTTATAAATTATTATTAAAAATTACTACATTTATTAATTCATAATTGCTTTGTTTCCCAAACTCATTTGAAACATTTAAGCATATGCATTCATGTAAAAATGTTGCTTAGATTATGAAATACTTCTAAGTCAAGAGGTCCTAAACTTCTGACTGGTAGTTTTGTGTTGATAGTTTATCCCCTGACCATGAAAAAAACACATGACACATTAATCAAATATCATTTTGTCCTTCATGTGTATCAGGCCACCAGATAAATGGAAGCACATATTGTAACCATAGATTAATATCAAACAGAGAAACAGTATCATTTACCTGAGTCCAACCTGAATATCAAAAATAAGAATAATAAAAAATAACTACAGGCTTCACCATGTTTAACATCCGCTATGAAACATCAATTAAGTTCATTTAATTTTTACATTTACATTTGCCTGAATGTAGATGTTCAAAAATGTTCTTGTGAGACTTTATCAAACCACAGATATTGGAGTTGTTCATTTAATTCCTGACCAGTTTTTCCTGACCAAACCACCACTTAAACCTTGAATTTTAAGCTGCTTTTAAGTGTTTACTGTAGTGATAACATTTAATACATTTACATTCATTTATTTGGCAGGTGCTTTTATCCAAAGCGACTTAACAGTGAATTTAAGGTACACATTTTTTATCAGGACTTGCCTTCCCCTGGGATCGAACCCACAACCTTTGTGGTGTTAACGCAATGCTCTACCAGTTGAGCTTTTTCATGGTTTTGCCCTGCTTTCGTATGCAAACAATATGACCTAAAAAAGCATTCACCACTGTTCTGTTCGTAACGTCCTATGACCACCATCCCCACTGTAAAATCTAACACCTCTCACACTGTGACTTATGAAATATGTTTATCCCGTGTGTTCAAACATGGCTGCCTGGGTGCGGCTGCTGTATAGCCTCAGATAGCGTGAGGCCCATAGGCTAAGACTGGGATGTTGTGAAACTGTGAAC
>JBAJNP010002019.1:22359-34012 GCA_036877545.1 Yasuhikotakia modesta | reverse complement strand
ATCTGCCACAACACTCTACATCACTGCAGTTCCACGAGCTGAATGAGTTTGAGGATAGCTGGACTGCCAGAAACAAAAGGCTATAATTGTTTGGCAATGAAAAGACACCGGTTTGATTTGTATTGCTGATGCCGCTTTCCAATGAACTCAAGCAAGCCGTACAGTTTTACGGTTATGAGAAAGTTTACTGAAGTGTGACAGAACTGATACTTAAATGGAAATAGTTTCAGGAAACAACATGGTGGTTTTAAATGAGTGTTGTTTGTTTGGTTTATAAGGGACTGGTAATGCAACAGGATTGAGTGATTTTTCTGTTAACAGTGGCACACTAGGGAGTGATGCAACACAGTTAATCACAGCCAATCTCCAGAGAGTGTGACTGGATGTGATTCACACAGCCAAACAAATTATGTAGTGTGAGTTATTGTTTGTTGTGGTCATGGCTGGTTGGGACAAAACAATATCTGATTCCCTGCTAGTACAATGTGTTTAAAATCTGGGAACCATAGTGACAGTAACCATGGCAATCACTAAGGTAGGCATGTAATTTGCCATTAAAGGAAATTACAGTAAAGGACAGTAAAGGTTTATTTGATGTCCTCAAATATTTCTACAGCTCCTCTTGCCATGACTTTCATTTCCAATCGTTGGGTAAAACACTGTACATATTTTTGCACCAACCTTACACATTAAACTGAGAATTAATTTTAACATGAAAACAAAACCCATAACATCGGCTATATGAGTGTCCATTCTGTATTTAAATAATGGAGAAAACTCATTAAAAAAAGTTCATCAGTAATGCATGCAGACGATAATCTGACCAACCTCAAAAATATGATTTTGACAACTTTACAACAATAAACAAGTTTTTACTGAATATTTTATGTAAGTGCTTTAAAATATGAGCTTCACATTTCTGCCTTTAAACCTCCGGGGCACTGGCCTGGTTTACGGTGGTAACATGTATTACAGTACATTAGGAAGCACATTTTATTTCAACCAATCAAAATAATGTTCTGCCATAATCAACATAAAAACATGACCAATACATTTATTCAGATGCTCACGCATTTTGCATGTGTAGTGTAACTGCTTAATGAGTATATAGATATATAATGAAAGCGAGGGGATACTGAGCTTATATTAGCGGCTGCACGATTCACCATATAGTTCCACTCCAGTCGTTGTTCATATAAGTAAATATTGCTGGAGTCACATCATCTTTTCATCAAAATCAAATCATGTGTATTTCATATGCTATATTTAAAGAGCCCTTCATAGGGACGGATAATCTCCTGTCGTCTGCAGTCCGTGTTCACTGCATGTCTTTTCCATATGAAGGGTTTAATTTATCGGTTCACAGAGCGATAAACACTCGTGCGTTATCTCAGTATGATCACAGTATTCAGTCATCACTCATTACCGGAGGCAGAGAACACGCATGTCTCTCGCTTCCCAAAGTACCATGAACATATTCATTCCCAAAACTGTGTTGGACAGTCATGCACTGAACAAAAAATTAATGAATTCAATCACCTTTGAGAACTGCAACATTTTTGGGGCGCAGGGCAACTTGATTTAAACACATTTGCTTTAAGTGAGTGGATTCTGTGTGTGTACAGTAATATCAATTTTATTAGGGCTAAATTTTAAAGGTAACAACATTTGTTGTGTATACTCTTAAGGCAGTATGTTGTTCATGTATTTGGGACATATACAGAATTCCTAGATACGTATATAGGTAACCGTAGTATAGCGTACTACACACTACTTCACACACTAATACACACTTCTCAGGAGTCTGATTGCACAGGTTAATATATCAGTCTGATATATTAAACCCATTTACACCATTGAACCGCTACAATAAGAACTGCTAAGGAACTAATCACTAATAATTGCATTTCAAGTTGTGCGAGGAACTTAGCCTCAAGTGTTTAAATGGGTTTTGTGGTTCTTTATAGCAAGAGAATTAAATATCCACGGGCCAAACTGTGTATTCTTTGCATTGGGTTTAGTCAGTCTTTAAAAATCGGATTTAGACACATTTTGAAAAACCTTTTTATACTAGTTTACGAACAAAAACAGGTATATTTATCCTAGTTAGTACCCATAATTGTCACCCTCTGTTGCTCAGAGAATGCGCTGGGAACTGAATTTAAATGAGTTCTGCTCTGTGGTTCCCAAACAAGACATTTAACTGCATTAAACAGGAACCTGAGTGACAAAGGAACTGGAGAACTAAAATAAGGTTCCTGAGAGCAATTCAAGATTTACATTACAAGTCAAGATAAACTCCAAGTAACTAGAAACAAAAAGTTAGCGAATAGACAAAATAATCTTAATTTGTTAGTAACTGGTTCCCCTCGGTTATCTTAATATCCCAGTCCTAACAAAGCAGTGGGTAGCAGCGCAAAGGTTGTGGGTTCAACGGTTGTGGGAATGCAAGTATTGATAAAAAATATATACCTTGAATTTATTGTAAGTCACTTTGGATAAAAGCGTCTAATGAATGAATGTAAATGTAATATTTATATGGTTCTCTAGCTTTTTGTTACTAGATTTTTGGCATTACATTGATATAATGTCCAAAAATGTATTATTTTATGACATAACTAAGGTGTTGAAACCTTCACATGATTAAATCATTTTACAGTGGTATCATTCATTTTATTTCTAAACAGCGTTGACATTTTATTTGAACTGGCCTGAAGCTTTTCTTCTGATCTTTCAGTCTCTTATTTATTTAGCTTCAAAAACAAGAATATCCAAGAAAAACATGTCAAGTTAATGACATTCCTGGTCCACACTGAATGAGATGTAAGGAAAACGGTTGTGATGATTCAAAGTAGACTCAAATCCACAAACATACAGACACACCATAACAGATAAATGCATGTTGTTGTTCCTAGTTAAGTTTAAACCCAAGAGGTTTGTTAAAAGATCTTTATTGTCATGGTGATTGTTGAAAATGTATGTCCAGCCTAATGGCTGGATGGTCCTGTTGTGTGTCAGACAGCAGGTTTTCTATTTTTGCCTTATCTTAAACGCTTTAAAAGTTTGTGGTTGTGAGAAAGAGATAAAGACTGAATGGTACACAGAGGGCGAAAAGAGAACAAAAGTCTTTGTTCGTAGAAACATTTGGGATTATAGATTAAAGTAATCCTTCATTTATCCCCTCGTCTGATACTGACTCTGTTTTGTCTCGTCCTCTTTCATAGGATGAAAAAAATCAGGTATTAATAACCAATGCTTGGCTACAGCTGGTGAGTTTTTACCTCGACTGTTTTTTATACTAATTCTGGGCTTTGTGTGTGTGCTTGTGCATGTATTTACATACTTGTGCATGTGTTTAAATACTTGTGCATGTGTTTAAATACTTGTGCATGTATTTACATACTTGTGCATGTATTTACATACTTGTGCATGTGTTTAAATATTTGTGCATCTGTTTAAATACTTGTGCATGTGTTTAAATACTTGTGCATGTGTATGTAACTTAAGTCCTATTAAAATCACAGTTTGTGATTTCTGTGCTACTAGCAAATAATGGCTGTTTTCAAGTTCCAATGTGTGATTAAAATATTATATATTATATTATTAAATAATATATAATAAATATAATTGGAAAATGATGTTTGATGACATTTCCCTCTTCAAGCCTCAATGTAAATAGGAAATATGTTCAGCATATCTATAGTGTAAATCATTTAAATTGTCAAACTACAACTTAAAGTAACTTTATCAGCATTTTTTTAAACTGAAATATTTTACTTTTTAATGCATTAATACATGTGGCATATTAAGCTTAAATCAGGCTGTGAAACTCATTTTTAATCTAGTTTACAGACGTGTTTGTTATGATTCACTCATTTAACTATGAGATGGGATGTTAATTTTTCAACTGTCATATCATATTGAGTTATAATTTCTCCATTATTCATCAAGATGTCTGTCTACCCACCAGTCCTGACTTTGCTGTGAGACACACCATCATTTTTGAAAGTCTAATAGCAATTTTGGGTTTATTTAAACTGTTGTTGCTAAACCCGTGCTGCTGTTCTGTCTGGTTTTGTGTTGCATCTTCAGACATTTCCCTAAAAGAAAAAACAACAGGCGTGATGTTTGAAATTTAAATGGGCTTATACTGTCGGTGACTGCGGCAAAGGTTTCAAAGTTCAGACAAACAAGATAAGTCATTGAGTTTAATCTTAATGGCTTAAACTCTGATAGATTTACAACTAAAATAGCTGGGAGTGATGAGAGCACATGCCTAAAAGCTTGAATTGGTCATTTATGTTGGTCTGTTTGTTCAAGGCTGTCATCACTGGAACAATCCATCAGACTGTGTTCTGTATAAGAATAAACAATGGAGTCCTTAATGAAATTCTGGAGGTGACTCTACAGAAAACAACATATATTATAAAATAGGCCAGACCAGGGCTGGTTGTCACAGAATGTCAATGTGTGATAGAGCGTATGTGTCTGTGTGTGTGGGTCTGTGTGTGTGTGTGTGTGGGATCAGTTCTCCTTAACAAAATCCAACATCAGTGGCAACTTCATCTAAATTTGCTCTGTGTATAAAGTGCTTGTTTTACCATTTTACATGTCTACATTTTTAAATGAAAGTCCTGTAATTCTCTGATTGAAACATTTATTAAATCAATGAAGCAGTAATGCAGTGAAGCAAGCATGTAAAAGTTTCGTTTTGCTACAGATTACATCACACACATCAATATGTTACCACTCTCTCAGCTCAAATCTAGCTTTCACTGAGATGACTGGAGAAAGTTAATACACCAGACACATGCCTTGAATACAAAAACATTCAATACATCTTAAATGCACTTCATAAACTTTAAATTCAGAAGTTTTAATGCATTACAACATTTTTATAAATGTATGCAGTTGTGTCACTTCAAAAATTAGCTGTAATAGTTTGTGATCATTTGAGTTATTATAGTAACTATAGTAACAAATTAAGTTAATAGTAGTTTTTATAGTACTTTTAACAGTAGGTGGTATGAACTGTAAATTAGGGTTTGTTTGTATGAACATTACTCAGGTTTACTTGAGCTCAGGTTTACTTAATTCAATGGATAGGTGTGGTTTAAGATAGCAAGCTAAATCTTTTTATACACTGTATACCAAGCATGGGAACTCAATAATAAAAACAGATATGAATATTGTAAGCTTTTTAAATAGTTTTCGAGTGGCAACAATATTTAGGATATGCATTTATATTTGTGGCCTGGAAGGCTTCAATATAATCCAGTTTTGATTTACATTCAAAACACTCCTGGATAATATTGTACTTATGTGAAAGCATCCATATCCAAAATATTACGATCCAAATTAATTACTGAAATGCCTACAACCTCTAAAGGTGCAAAACTAGGCACATTAAATATAATAGGTAAACACATAAACGGCTTTAATGCAAGCAAGCGTAACATTTCACACAAGGCGTGTTTATTAATGTTCGCGTGGCTGGTGCCAATTGTGTTTTAGTTGTTAAAAAGCGTTTCTATCTTTTGGAAACATTCCTCAGCGGTGATAACTTTACTGACCTCATCAGCCGTACAGCATGAGTTTAGCCAACCGTGCATCTAACCATGAAATGAAGCTGGGTGAAAAGTTTACACCACGGACCTGCTGTGATTGTGAGGCCAACATTCAGACCAGCTGGTTCCTGCAGAGCCAGAACCGCCCAGAACACAGTCCAGCACAGACAGACCTTTAGTCTACTAACCACACGCCTCCAACATCCAGACTGACTGACAATAAACCAATTTGTGTGCGTGTGTGTCATCCGCTCTTTTTCCAGCGGTAAACGTGCACTCAATATCCCAGGTTTATTGACAGTTTGTATATATAATAATATATGTATAGTAATGTTGTGTGTGTGTTTTGTAGTCATGGACTGACATCTATTTGAGCTGGAACCCTGATAATTATCCCGGTGTTCAAACGCTGCGTTTCCCATCCAATCAGATATGGACACCTGATATTCTTCTCTATAACAGGTAACACACACACATACTCATGTCAACACACACACACACACACATACTCATGTCAACACACACACACACACATACTCATGTCAACACACACACACACACACTCAACTAATTACCAGAATTTCACTCCACCAGCATAAAGTCATTATGACAGATCACAGGAAACAGAACAGAAAGTGTATATATGCTGTGTGCATACGGTGCTGTGTTTTCAGCTGCAGTCATTAAGCATTAAACACATTTGTCATGTTTTTGACAGAGGTTATTATACGTTTGTTTTGTTTCAAAGAGCCTCTAGACGTTTTGTGTTTGTTTAGCAGAAAACATATGATGCAATTTTCAAGTCAATGAAAAAGAATGAAGACAACAACTTTGCAGTTTTAAAAAGGGCAAAAAAATCATTAGAGTACATTTGTCCATAAAACTAATGATCTATAGCCTGTATGGACATGTTTGGTGCACATTGCAATAGGTTTGGCTTCAATGATGAAAAATTCATGTAGTACCATATATTGATAAAATAGAGACATATTGTATCTATTATAGATAAAATTTTCTTTTGCCTACAAATGATTAAAAATCAGTTTGAATAAGTATCATCGGTAAAACAGGTTCTACACAATTCAAACTTGATCTAAATGTCAAAAAATGATTAAAAACATGCCCTTTACTTTATTTACTTTGTTGGATTAGTTTGGCCGTATGTGCTTTGATACCACCCCAATGGCACCATATTCTCGATAATAATGTAGTTTTAATTACAACACATTTGTCGTGGATAATTAGTATCGTGATTGAATTTGTCTATGGGAGAAAGCTGTGTTTTGTGTCAGTGACTAAAGGAAAAATTGCCCCCTGCTTTATAAATCTACATTATGCAAATTTCATTTCTCACTGGCTGTCAGAGGATCCGGCCAATTAGCCGTCTGCGTTCCAGCCACTTCCTGTTTGAGGAAGGAATGAGCTTTTAATCTGCATCACCCAGATTCTGCCCTAATGAAATGACAGGTCACGCCCACCGTAAAATATTGCTTATGACAACTTGTATCACTTAACCAATTAAAATGCTTCTTTTGGCAGAAGGCATTAGCTGAAACAACATACCGGCGAATTAGAATGGGACATGCAGGAGAGATTGGAAACACGCTGACTTTGCTGTCTGACTGATGAGTCAACAGAGATTAAACCTCAGACAGGATACATTTAGCTAAAAAAAACAATGATGAATATGGTTGGATATGGTGGGGTCAAAAATAGCCATATAATGGCCATATAATGTAAATACAGTGAAGTTAACACACATGTTTATGTATTTGTTCATGTATGTGTTGGTATACATGTTATTTAGTTACCTGGGAATCAAAAACATGATCTTAGTGTTGCAAGCACTGTGTGATACCTTTTTTTTCAAGATTAGTTAACCAAAAAAGGTAAATGATTTCATTATTTATTGACCCTCATGTCATTCCAAGTCACAAATGAAAATGTTTTGAAGTTCATTGGTAACGGAACAACACTGGCACCTGTTGACACAAAACCCCTTAGACATTTTTCAAAATATCTTCTTTTGTGCTCCACTGCAGAAAAAAAACAGATGACATGAGGGTGATTAAATAAGAGGAAAAAAATAATTTCAAGTGAACTAATGTGTCATTTGTTTATTCTGCTATAATATCATCCATTAAAGTATCTGGCAACTTTAACCGTATTTCCCATCAACACTAAAACTAAAAAAATGATGACAGCTGCTAAATACACAACAAATGAGAAGTCATGCATTTAAATCAGCGACTGTTAAACAGAAAGCAACCATAAATTATGATAATACTTAATTTATATTATCAACTTAATAAATGATAATAATTATCATTGGCTAACATGCAGATCAAGACAAAAGTATGTGTATTCCAATACAGTCCAATACAGTTATTACACATAATATTATACCAATATTATTAGTAGCTCTGCAGAAATAGGCTTTTTAACTAATAAAAAACACATTAATAAGTTTTTCTATACATTTATCAACATTGTTTCTTCTAAATAAAGCTTTGAATTTATGATATATATCATTCCAGCTACTGTTAGTGTTGTGTTTTGACTTTATTGCTAATTGCTTGGCTAATAAGCAATTGAGTTTCCAACCAACACTTTACATTTCAGTCGTGAAATGTATGTTTTGCAGGAACCTGTAATGCAGTGAGATTATTCGAGTGCGACAGGTCATTTGTATGTTATAGTGGTAATTTGCAGACTAGCTCCACCAAGTTAATTGGTGTCTAAATAATTATTCAAGCGTGAGAATGTGAGAAACAGCCTGGAAGGAGACACTATATTTTCATAAAAGACTGGGTGTCAAGTTAACTTGAATCTAACTATTGGTGGCAGGTTGCAACTGACAACATTGTAAATGAAAACAAAATGGTATACAGTCACAGTTTGTGTCCCAGCTACGTATATACAAAATACATCTCTGCTAAAATTTGAAACGCAGTCATTGGTTTTGGCCCTACTGACTTTATAACATTGATTTTATAATGTGATTTATAACATTGATTGTAAAATGAAAAAAACAAACAAACAATAACAACAAAACAATTTTAATGTCATACCCTGTCTTAACCTAATTTTAGCTTCTACCTAATCAAATATTACCAACATAAATATTTAAAGATGAACAGACTCACAGCAATTTCTACTTGCTATTTTAATTCAAATAAATGGCAAGAAATGCATTAATATTGACTGAACATGGGCTAATTGTCTTTATATACTACAGAGAAAAAGCAGTTTGCTATTAGAATCTGTTCACCATTAAATGGGATTTTGTGACACCTGCCTACAAGTCCTGTATATCTATAGAAATGTTTATAGCATATAAAACATCACATGTAAGTAGACACAAATCACATATTATCACTGCCTTTGCAGTGAATTTCTTTCCAAAATGCGTGGAATCACATCCACAATGTTTAAATCACCTCCGTAACAACCTCATTAACGCAATAGCCATTAAATGAGAGCACTGTGAGCTATATTAGAGCACAGTATGCAAATAATGAAGGCTAAATAAATACATCATATAAACCCTATGGCTGCTATATGAATAGTTTATACATATAGCATAATGACCCTATATATTCAATACATAAAGTCAGAACATATATATATATATATATAGGACATGAGTATAATTACTTTGACTTACACCATATTGATTTTAAACCTCCAGCAAACTGAAGATAAGCTATAAATGTCACAGCATTTATTACATTATAAATGATGTATTATTGCTGCTGTCATTGCTGAGATTTTACCTGAATTAATTTGTATTCCTGATCGTGTTTCGGTGCATGTGGTTCATTGTGAAAAGGGTTTTAAATAATACAGGACTGTCTTATGATAACGTCAATTAAATTTGACATTTTAATCAATGTTATCTGTGTAGGAGGTTAGAGGAACGCAACATGACAAAGGAACAAATATTATTTCAAAAAGATCTAAGATAAGACCGATCGCATTACATTTTAAAAGAGATGTTTTTGATCCATTTAATTGGTTAATGCAGATAACAAAGTGTTTAGCAACTTTTTCAGGCAGAAATGTTTTATTAAAGTTGTATCTGTGTTTCTGCAGCGCTGATGAGAGATTTGATGCCACCTTCCACACAAACGTTCTGGTAAATGCCTCTGGTTCATGCCAGTACATACCACCAGGTAATATTTATCTGCCCCCAGCAGCCCCCCTCACACCACTCACCCCCAAAACAGACCTTCATGGTCACACAGATCCTTGTTGTGTACTGACCATTATTTCGCTAAATCAATCTAAGAAGCAAACTTTTAACAGTTAGCTAGTTAACAAAATGTCTTCCTGTTGGACCAACCTGCTCTCACAAGAAACTATTTTGCTAGTTGGAAATTTCAAAAGTCATTGTGCATATTTTTTGCATAATATAAAACATGAAAAGACATTCTGTTGTGTGTTACTGTATGTTGTTGCTGATTTTGGCAATACACTGAAGTACACATGTTTGTGGCCATACAGGTATTCTAAAGAGCACATGCTATATAGATGTGCGCTGGTTTCCGTTTGATATACAGAAATGTGACCTCAAGTTTGGCTCTTGGACTCATAACGGCTGGCTGCTGGACCTACAGATGCAGGCGGTGGACATCTCTACATACATACCCAATGGAGAGTGGGATTTAGTGGGTAAGAGACCCTGTTTGGAGAGGTATTGTGTATGATCAAGCATCGTAAAGACTACTGTATAATATAGCCTGATGTGTTAGCCATACAGCTTGTGGGACTTAAGTCATGCACTAAATGTCTATACTATACTATACGATACGATACAATACGATACGATACTTATTTGTTTGCAGCCAGCAAAATCTTCAAAATGTAGCTTACATGAAAAAGGGGCTTTGGAATAACATGAGTGAGCATTTTTTGGAAAAACTCTTCCTTGAAAAAAATCCATAGGAGTTCCTACATAGTCTGAACTTGTAGGGGTACGATAACCCATTTGGTTGTAAAATGGCAAACTGCTGAATTTCTGGGAAACCTGTTTGGAAACAAACACTATTTCGGTTAGCAATGCTAGTGGCAGAGATTTTACACACAGCACCTTTATGAAGGGGTCGGGGGCACAATATACGTTCTTTGTGAGGGTCCGTATCTCTTTAAATGAAAGCACTTGTGCAAACATATCTCTCCTGACTTGTGACACATTCTGTCTATTATGGTATAGATCTGCTGGCAAACGTTTTGGGTTTCAAGTGTCCATCATTGTGAGCTCTGTGGATTAGATGTGTTTCAGAGGTTCCTCTGAACCTCTAGAGGGGGACTAATGATCGTTTCCCCCTACAGTATGTGTGTGAAGTGGGTAAAATCATTGTGGGTTGATCTGAATGCTGAGGGGGTAATTTTCCCCCGACTGCTGGACTGCAGGGAGCACAGATGTTAACCCACTGCACAGAAGCTCTTTCAGAGACACTGTTCTGTCTTATGTAAATACTCACTTGAACAAAAATGTAGAGGCAGGGAGAATGATTTTTGCAAAGCCTCATGAGAATATTTCTTCTGTGCTTTCATGAGACTGCAAACAGAATTTTAATATCCTGTTAAACACAAAAAGGCATGTGAGTTTATTATCTGTTTTATATTGTAATGGGAAGAAATCACATGAGGAAAACTTTTCAAAGTAAATCACTGTAGTTATGGAACAGAAATATTTCCGAATAAATGGTGTTCCTGTAGCTCAACTGGTAGAGCATTGTGTTAGCAGTGCAAAGGTTGTGGGTTCAGTCCCAGGGAACACAGGTACTTAAAAATGCATATCTTGAATTCACTGTAAGTGGCTTTGGATTAAAGTGTCTGCCAKCTGAACAAATGTAAATTAATGTTTACATTAACATTTCCTCTCCAGGTGTTGTTTGTGTCAGTATTTTGCCCTCTTCTGTGGCAGAGGTTTCTATAATCTCATAAACTGATAATGTCTGGCTGTTTAATCTGTCAGTTAATGTAACTCAGTCAGACTTTGACACGATGACCCGGGTCTGGTTGACAGATGGGGTTCTGATGGTAGTTTAAATGCTTTGGCTTGGACTGCGTTCAGCACC